>JAZHYW010011101.1:0-34494 GCA_037355805.1 Ixodes ricinus | reverse complement strand
TGCTTCAAAATGCACAAAAACGATTGGGCGGAAAAATGGCTGAGATGTCACCACTCTGCAAAGCGCGCGTGTGTGTGAGCGCACTCTCATCTTGTTCAAGGTTGATACGCCACGTGTCGTGAGAATCGGGAACTAAAACAGCATGTCCCAGAAAGCTGGCCATGACTCTCCAACACATGTGCAACAGCCAGCGACACAAGACGAGGGAACGTCTACACATAGTCACCACGACGGAATGACTGCGAAAAGTGCTGGCTCAAGTACACTCGCAGCACAACCTGCAGACAGTGTTTCATGGTTCTGAAATGGACGACCCCGCTTTGGGACCGCAGCTACATGTTTGTAGCCCAGGTTGTGAAGGAATGGCAGAAGCCGTCGAAGAACTTAAGCAGCTGCTGGCAGCAACAGAAGAAGAGTTGAAAGTCACAGAAGAGATAACTTTTGCCTGCCTCAATGAAACTTCAGCAAGCTGAAAGAGCAAGTAGAGAAACTCAGGCTTGTCAAGCAAACGCTCTTGCGCGTTAGCAGAGAACATCGAACTACCTAAGGAGACATCGAAGAAGCTTGAAAAGAACGTTCACAGTCAGTTTTATTTGTGGAACGTTTCAAGCACAGCAATGAAGACATGCGCTTTGATACTGACTGGTCCTTCCATCATAGGCACTGTACCCCAAAAGTTTTGACATTTACGAATCCTGGTGGACAAGAAAATAAAGTACAAATGCGCTCCATCGACACAAGCAGTTTCATTCAGGTCGTCCGGACGGACAGACCAAGAAGCCTGACGGTGGAAAATGAATTTTTCCCTTTCTTTGTAGGGATGCGTCTTGGACTCTCTGAGAAGGACATTACAGAAAGGTATTGCGTGTAAATTGCCACAGTGGCAAGAATCTGCATCTCCTGGACAAGTTATACTTTCCTTCAGCTAGCCCAGCTTTCTCTAAAAACGTCAAAAGAACGAGTGCAAAGAAAAAATGCCTCCTGCATTAAAAAAAGAAAAAAAAGTACTCTTCAACCCGAGTTATCCTGGACGCGATGCCAGTCGGCAAGTTCACTGGCACTGCAGTCTACAACATTTTCGCCCCTAGAAGTCAGCAAATACATTTAAAGGATTGATTGGCATCTCGCCTTATGGCCCTGTCACCTTTGTGTCAAACCTATTTTCAGGGTCCATCTCGGACAAACAATGCCTGAGGCAAAGTGACTTTCTCTCTTCCTTTTAATGAAGATAATGTTGTCATGGCCGACAAAGGTTTCAAGATACAATATATTCTCAAAGATATAAAGGTTGAGTTGAACATTCTCCCTTTCCTAACTTGGGGACAGTTCAGCGAGAAAGAAGTTAAAGTAACGGAGGACATTGCGTCGCTGCGTATTCACGTTGAACGACGTATACAACGTGTAAAGAACTTTCACATCTTTGACAGGCCGATCCCGCTTTCTTTGGGGACCGTTATGAATGAAATGTGGGTTGTGTGCGTGATAATGTCCAATTTCCTGTCTCCACTTGTGTGTTTGCCTGATTACTCAACAGTAATAGAAATTCACTTACCTTAGCATCTGCATTGCAGAGACGTGCAGCCGTGCAGTTCCCGGTGTACCCGCTGCGGGAGAAATGGCGGCATTGCGATCGCGTCTGGTTCGGTCCTCGGGTATAGACCCTTTTCACAGGGGCGCCGCCGTCTTGAATTGTCGTCACTTCCAGTGTGGGCGAAAACATTGTTTTGCCATCGCCCCGCCAATTGCATACATTTAGGATATAAGCGTAACTGTCACATATTCTCGTGTTGCCTACCTTCTAATTGTTTACTATTCGCAGGTTGAAACGTTTTATTTTTTTCGTCGCCCATACCGGATATGTTTATTTAGGTGGCTGGTGACGAAAGTACACGAAAAAGGTCTATAGATCGGAGCCCCCTTTTCAAGCAAGGCTCTTATGGCAGTTTCCCAACCGAGTTGTTCTAGTAACGTTGCCCCTGGAGAAGAATTAAAACAGAATTCGAAAGTGGGGTTACAGTTGGGTGGAGTATTTTCTTTTTGATTACTATTGTTCCACCCAACAAGAACAAATTCTGTCCAAAATGTTTACGGTACAGTTAATGGTTACACCTATAAAAACACACACACATAAGTTAAACCGTTGTATAAGATGCACCGACGGGCATTTAGAAAATGACCCGCAACTTGTACACTCGAAAATACGAAAATCTGTCAAAATGGACAATTGAGCGAGTTGGTAAGAGTCCATCATAACTATGATGAACTCTTACCAACTCGCCCAATTGTCCATTTTGCAAGGTTTCATTTCTTTTACAAGGGGCTCTTTTCTGTGAAAGAGCGCCAGGGCCACGGAGGGGCATGCCTGCACGAGCAGCAGCACAACGTCTATTTTGTTTTTTCTTCAATATAATCAGTTGCTAGTCAGCGCTTGTCCCGTGTTTTTACCTCTGCCTACCCTTGTCCCAGTCGCGCTGTAAGTTATGACGAAAATCTGTGCAATAAAGTCTTATAAACCTCTTCAAAAATACACACAAAAACCAGAAAAACTATATGTGTCAAAGACATACTTAGTATGGCAATCCAACTGGAGATTGGGAAAAAACGCATGTGCAGTCTCACAGGTTCAAATCACGGTGCAAAAGCCAAGTAAAGCAACAGTACAAAAAAAAAACTGCTAGGCCTAGCAGTTGTCCAGTCAGGCGGACAAAATCTGATTCGTTCGACAAGCATAAACCTCTCTGAAAAAACAACAAAACCTGCCCACGACAAACCCAAAAAGCCATCTGGCCAAGGATCTGAAAGTAATGATTATGAGCACGGTCGAGTCGGAAAACACCTTGACTCTCCTTTATGTATAATGTATCTGGTATTTCATTGGAAGATTTACTTTTCAAGCTGTATGGGCATTGAGTCCCGATGACGCCATGCACAGGTACTTCTTATGGGTCAACGATGAACCGGTCTGGCGACGCCCCCAACCTAGGGCAGGACGGGTAAATAAAGAGCCTACTTCGGAATGACATTATGGGACATTTCCCCACTAACTTTAGTGGGGAAATGTCCCATAATGCAACGCGCGCCGTTAAGCCAACGACGACGCCGCTCAACCCAGAAACGGGTGCCTAACGGCGCATTCAAACTGAGCAAAAAACGCGCGTTGCGGTCCACGTCGACGCCAGCGTCGTAAAAGACGAAGCAGTCACACAGGGCCACCCGACGGCGGCGTCTTCTCGGGGAACCTCGCGTTTGTCGAGAGAACACGGAATTTTTTATTCGTCTGCTTCGTACGATTGTTGTTGCCTTGCCTTCGCGATTACATAAGTGGTGGGAGACAGCCGTCTTCACTGAATGGACAACGGCGATGATTATATATATACGTTTGCACTCCGGTTATATGCAGAATTGAAGAAAGGCACGGACTACAGCGGGCAGCTTCAGAAAGTGCTCTTTTACCGCGTTTTTATGCAAACAAAGCACGGTGCTACGCCGGCGCGTCCTTACCTTTACCACTGCAAGCAGCTTGTGCGAGAGTGCTTTCGATGGAGAACTGTTGTATATATATATCTCGTAGTGGTGGGTGCACACAAAGACTACACAACAACTTGGGAGTGATCGCTCCCGCACAATCGGTGGCCAGAACACACTGCGAACTTCGGTGGCAGCTTTCGCGCAAACGATGATGAGTAATTTAACGACGTCGTACACGCACATACTGGTCACAGTCAGATGTTTCAATCGGCTTGCTTCTTTCCACGCTGTAATGCTTCCAGCCACGTTTGGCGAGTGCACGAATTTCTCGACCCCTCTGCCTTTTCGCCTTCATTGTGGGTCGAAAATAAAAACAGCGTAAACATGTCCTAACCGGAAAAGGGCGGCATCGTCACGTCCGGACGCTCGCTGATTGGCTCAAGCGCGCGCGTCGAGGGAAACATTGGGTTCCGAGGCGTCGTCTCCCTGCGTCGTGCTCACGGTGTAAAATAATACTCTGCAGGTGAAGACAGCGGCGTCGGCAGATGACTCGTCGACCCGTGGGCACGGCAAAGAAGGTCCGTGCCGCCTCATGCTCCATACGCGCAGAGCTCCAGCGAGGTTGTCGCTCGTGCAGAAAGACCACGGTGTAGCGGGGTGTCATGGCAACAAGTAATGTTTTCGCTCTCACACAGTTTCGCCGTTTGGCCGCCGGCGAACTGTCAGCCTGCGGGCACGGTGGCCGCGGGATAATGCAGCCTTTCGGATGCCCGTCGAACGACACTATCTGATTCCTCGCGCCGCGCGTTCAGCCCCGCCGTGTCCTCAACCTAAAAAGTGTATCTTACACCGTGGTCGTGCTCCTCAACGCGCGACGTTTTTCAATACAAAATAAGCATAAAGTTTGCCCCACGACGCGCGTCTTTTCGCTATGTGAATGCGCCTTAAGAGCTGAGCTCTAAAAGGCACGTCTGCTAGGCATTGAACCTCGGCCCTTTGGTGGGAGCAAAACACGATAATCACTCGGCTACAGGCGCGGTTTGAGACGCGCGTGGCAATATGATCGTCCACGTGCTGAGTTTGCATAATAATAAATGTCTACATGTCGGACGCCGTCGACGACAAATTTAATTTGCCTTCATATGTAATTCTCCTTCCTGTCGATGCTAACGTCTAATTGATCAGAAATAGGAAAGCACAGAAGTACTGCCCTTTATTGGAAGTGTTAACCTTTTGTGAGCACCGACAAAAACACGAGTTCACACTCTGAATTACATTCCATGTCACTCTTTCGTTATCGTAACTTAAACACCAACAGGCTCTACCATCCACATCACAATCTGACTCCGTCACTTACTTAGAGCGTGTCATCAAACTGCAGATGCCAAGCTTTGATATTCGATGATATCTACTAGAAAAATATTTTTAGGTAAAAACAATTTTTATTTTGGATTACCATCTACTTGTCACAATGATTCGTGGTCTCATAACTATTAGCCCCGAGAAGTTCGCGTGGCGCCCCCTTACGGCAAACCGGGGTGACGTCACGGAGAGGAAAGATTTTTCCTCGACTCGCTCCGCTCGCCCTGTGGAGGCTGTGACGACGCTAGCTGTCGGCGCGCTCGTTTCTATTTAATTTTTTTTTGGCGTGTTTTTCGTAGGAAGTGTAAATTTTTATATCTGGCTTTACTGAGGCATGGCCAGTAGCTGCCGGCGAAACTGAATCACAGCCGGTATATGAAAATAAAGAAATATGGCCACAATTGCAGGAGCATCCCTATAGATTTACATCTCACACAATAAATGCTGCTGATGGTCTGAATGCATTGGCAGGTTATGCACACTATTTTTTTTCTCTCTGTTTTTAAACAAGATCGCCGAAGCAGAAAAGCTGCATGCTGCTCGAGCAACATGCTAAATACAGTCTGGGCCATGGTGAGAGAATCACAGGTAAGACAGCCCAAGTGCAGGGGCAAAGTTGAAAAACAATGAACATTTATTATATACATGGCTCGCACTTGACCTTTGCTGGATTCGGATAGTGTTTCAATAGACTATACACGGATGATATCTGTGGACTTGCTTATATCAACCCTCAAGTAACGTATAACAAACGTAAGCGAAGGTGTCTAGCTTGTTATTAGTCCCTTAAGCCCTAAAATTGAGATTTCACTTAAATCGAATTGTCCTGAAGCTAAAATACCGGCCTTTTTTTCGCTCGCAGACAGTCACCCTTCACAGGTTCCACATTTTCTCGCTACTAGTGCTGCCTCTACCACTGGACACACGTTCGAATGCTTGCTTTAACTCCTGTTTTCCTCTGTTGTCAGAGAGTCCAGCTGTAGGGAGTTTGGAGGCTGAGGAAGCTTTTGGGGACCTGCAGTAGTGTCTCTTTTAATTGGAAATAAATGACAATTCAAACCAAACGGTGTATTTTCCGAATACCCAAGGCTGGAACAAAGAATTTCAGTAAAAAGTATAAACATTCCAAATTACGGTACTATTGCTGTGCATATTTTGGGTAGTTCAATACATATCATACAGGCAACTGGGGGCAATTCGGCCGTTTTTGCTGCTACAGCTACCATACAAACTAGTTTCCACTAATTGTGCATCTTCTAAGAAATGTGCCTGCATAGGTGTATAAACTATATAATTAATTCACGAAGAAGCTACATTTATGTAAAACAACCCTGTTTCACGAGCATTTCAAAAATCATCAGACACAGGGCCTTTAAAACATCTGCGAACCAGCGCATGCAGAGTGGCAGCGCAGAGTCGTGGTCGCGAGCTAATTTCCCGACCACCCAAAGGCCCATGATATAAATGTCACTTAAAATGCCTTGAAAGCGGGATGTAATATCGTCCTAAATCATGAACATGCAAGGAACAGAATTCCAGCGTCTGAAACACTTGCGCCACCGCTTCACCGACCCCTCGCAAGATTGCCTTGTGTCATGTGGACGGACGGGGAGGCTCATCGGCGGAATCGCCTCCGCCGATAGCTTTCGGGATTTGCAACCCAATTTTAAAAGTAAAAGGGACAAGCAGGCTTATAAAATGTACGGAAGCACGTCTATATCGGCCTAACTCAACGTCTTGTACACCGGGTAAACGAGGTCCAGCTCCTCGAAGAGCTTGCGGCACACAACGCCAAACCAGGAAACCGGTGCTGGGAAGCGAGCCGATGCGAGATCGCGGAGCGGAGTCCTCCGCCTGACGTCACAGTACACCTCACCCAATCAGGACGCGGCGACCGCAGCGACGCTTGTGTTTGCTCTCGGGGCTAATAGGTTTGATTATTTTCTTGGTGTAAGCATTTTTTAACAAATGTTCAGGCATTTACAGTTGCATTTGTGGCCATTATTTAGCGTCAGGGAAACACCAGTACGAAGTACTGAACGTTATGGCGTATTCTGTACTCTGTGAAAAAGCTAAACTCAAAGGTAGGTGCACAAAGAGGTTTTAATCTGAACGGTATTCGAACAACAGCGCCGCGGTCGGGCACTTTAACAGAGACGCGGCCATGGAGAAGGGGAGCAGATATCTCAACCTAAGCGTCACCGGCGTCACCAGGTACTTGAAAAGCTTGCCTGAGGTCCCGCTGGCGCTCAACAACGTCGGCCGCAATATCTCGCAGCGGAAGGCCGCAGCCTTTCATCACGAAACTGCTTGCGAGCTGTTGTATGGCCAGCGACATTCCAAGGTAGGGCCTCGACCGCGCTCTCGGATCGAGCTGTGTCCACGTCCTCAGCCTGTTGATCAGCCGCATTAGCAGCGCTGTGAGTTTGTCCCAGAAGGATCGGAGTATTGCATCGAAAGCGTCGGTCTCCAAATTCCTCGGAGCATTGTCAGGCAAGCGGTCACTTGCTTCAGCATGAGTTCCATGCCTTTTTCTTGTGCCACTGTGGACGATGCGTACAAGATACTTTCGAGTCGCTGTTCGATGTACGGCAGCACTCCCAGGACGGCTAGATCTTGGACCTGGTTTTTGGACACGTTTACCTGTTGTATCGCTCGTTCAAGTTTCGCGTCCACCTTGTGGAATGCCTCCAACGTCTCTGACGAGGCGGCAAAGGTCTCGACAATGTTGGAGCGAATCCCATTAATGTACGTCACTGTGGCTGTCAGGTCGTTGATGGCTACGCACAGCCTGGCTGGTAGGCTGCCCATCCCGTGGACGGGCTCCATCCGAACCTTCTCCTGGATTGTTATCGCATACAGCCAAGTCCATTTGTGGACGCTTTCGACGAAGAAGCTGGCGCATTCCTGCACGGGCCAGTCGAGCTGCAGCCACAAAGAGACGACGTTTTCGTTGATCGCGTCCACGGTTCGAGCGAACGACGAGCTGTACTTGACGTTAACGTTCGTAGGAAGCAGGTCGTCTTCGGCTACGAACCCCAGGACGCTGTGGTTCGCGCTAGAAGCTAGACAGAACCAGCGTTCGACCATTTCCACACCAAACCATTCGCGATACTTATTCATTTCGACATCTTGGTTATTCTTAGCCAGTGGAATGATCTGACGAAGGAAGTTGCTTACCAGCGTAAAGGTGTCTTTGGAAGTCACCGCTAATTGAACCTCATTTTCGCCGTGAGCGGTTTTGACGTCTGCGACAAGGCGTTCAACATGAGGACGAATTTTCTTGACAAAGAAGTAGTCGAGCTGATTAATTACGATGTTGGTGTATGTCTCGTTCCAAACTCGCAAAAATATTTCATTTGCTTTCGTTTGGTGGTCTCGGATCTTGTCCAAGGTTGACGCTAGGTTGACGAGGGCCCTGTTTTCGTCCCAGTCTTCGGAGAGGCTCGCGTACCACCTCTCTTCGTTCTTACGCAGGGCGTCTCGAGCGGAATCGACTGCCCGCACGTGTCCGGTCAGCTGAATCAACCCGCAGATTGAGAGCGCAGCAAACAGGTCCATGACGTGTCGCTCATACTGCAAGTAAAACTGGTCATGCAGGTTCGCAAGTTGGACGTTAATGTGATCCGACAGTCCGCGAAGCAGTAGCTCCAAAGCATCAGCGACGAAGGCGCGTTTTTTCCCGACAAGTTGGAGCTGCAGTTCTTTCAACAGCGGGAGCATCACGGCAAAGCTGATCTGAGTGTTGACCCTGATGCGGTGCTCCGTCAAGGCGAGCAGGTGACAGTAGTTGGCCTCCGTGTCTTCGATGTTGTTCTGCGTGGCGTGGTGACGAAGGAGACTGAAGGCTTCCCTGCCCACGCAGTGGAGCCAGCTTGTCCACTCAGAAACGTCGCTCTCGGCCGAGTGTTCAACTCTGTACTCCAGGAAGGCGTAACTGAGTGCGTAGTGATTCTGTATGCTGCGCAGCACGCTGAAATTGGCGGCTACGCCAACCCGGACCTTGACGGAAAGCTGGACTCTGTTCGCGAGGACAGCTCCAACCGAGTCGCGTAGGAGGTGCCATTCTGCCGAGCCGGAGAGGGACAGATCTTGAAGACGCTTTTCTATTCGACCGAGAAGCTCTTTTCTAGCGGGCTTAAAGTAGCCTATCACGCTGTGTCCCAGTGACAAAACAAAGGGCCCGAAAGATCGACGCAGCGTCTTCGGAGTGTTCCGCACATCAGCCGGGTCCCCCGCCCACAGCTCGAGCACGAGACTGCTGGAGGACGGATCGTCCAGTTCCACAAGGAACACGATGCTGGAGTTGGCTCTCCATTTCCGAACAACTGGCGGGGCCGTCTGTGAGCCGCCGTCTTCGATCCACAGGCGGCAGCAAGTGCTCGCGCCACCCGTCCTTCCGAAAATGCCTTCGCTCTGAAGCAGCTGGACTTGAAGCCGAGACCGTGCCCCGCCCCCAGGGTCGGTGTGGCGCTCTCGCTGGCACTCCTCCCAGAGCGGCTCGCCAAATACCTTCCGGCTGAACGAGTTCATCTGAGCCCAGGAAGCGGTGCACGGCGCCGCCGGGACTCCAACGCACAAGTCCACGGTGCGTATGCACTCCAGGCAAAGCTGACGCCTGCTCAAATTTCCATGAACTTCGCGGAAGGGGCTGCGTTGCTGCATGACGCTTCCTGTAGTGAGACAATTCGCTCTCCAAATGGCGTTCACGTCGTGTTTTTTGCTTTTTATTGCCGGCAATAACATCTTTTTCGTCTTTTTCTGTTCGTTAGTTTTTATTGCGATCCCGATGGAAGAAACCGGTTTTAGTATTATTTTTTGCCAAAGATATCTAAATAGAAAATTTACCAAACATCAGTCGGTATAGATAGGGCGTTATGAATTCTCACGCTGGGCGCAAAATGATATGAACTGGACGCCATATTTGAGGGCGATGTTTCGAGCGGATGCTCAGAATGAGCTCTTATTACTAGCCTGCTAAGACCGTCAACCTCGATGGTGCGGAATGCACGTTGCTAGAGAACTGCGGAAGCTCGCCATCAGCACGCACCACGTCTTACACCGTGGCACGCACTCAGCAGCCGAGCACACAGATATTGCCCCCAGTGCATACCCCTATACAAACGATTGCAAACACGGCATCTGGTCGCCGCCATGTTCCTGCTCGTGCAAGAAAGCCCGTGCAATTTCAAGTTCAAGGGAGCACGTGCAATTTCAATTTCAAGCATGCTGCACGTGCTTGCACCTATCAGGCACCAGTCGGGACGCCGTGCTTGTAAACATGGCGTGCGTGCTGACGGCGAGCTTCACCAGTTCTTTTGCAACGTGCATTCCGCATCATCAAGAATGCCGGTCTTAACAACCTATTCATCTAAGCTCATTCGGAGCATGTGCTCTAAACATGGCCCTCACAAATGGCGTCAACGGATTACGTCCTATAGTGAAATTTTTGCCGACGTTCTAAATTCTACCGCAGCACGCTTATTTCGTGGATCATAGAGCGCTACATACCCATCTATTTAGCGGCTAATCGCAAAGCGCTTCTGGGCGTGCGTGTAACGCTTGCTGATCGGATTCCTGTAGCCCTCATGCAGCTAGCTTCGGCGTCCGACAATGTAAATTCACAAGCATAACGAATTTTTTTAATGCGAATGGTTAATGCGAATAGCATTCTTTGGATACTTCACGCACTTTTCGTCTATGTATCTATCTATCTATCTGGCTATCTAACCTCTTACGCCGCGGGTCGATAAATAAATAAAAAGACCGGCGCCGGCTGGGATTCGAACCGTTGACCCTTTGATCAGCAGGCAGACGCGCTAACCACAGAGCTATGAAGGCAGTCATTCAACGCACTCTAAACGGTTGTTTATATCTTTACCATAGGACGCGCTTTACAGCGCTGTCACAGCTACCGGTGCGCGCGCGTTCCATGCACGAGGGCTCATTCTGCTCTCGTGAGGCTGAGCACGGCCGCTAGCTCACCCTCTCCCGCGCTCGGGAGAGGGTGATGTAGCGGCCGTGCTCAGCCTCACGAGAGCGGAATGAGCCCTCGTGCATGGAACGCGCGCGCACCGGTAGCTGTGACAGCGCTGTAAAGCGCGTCCTATGGTAAAGATATAAACAACCGTTTAGAGTACCGTTGGTTGAGACTAGCTGAGACGCCAGAAAGTCTGGTCGGTACCATTTTGAGTGTTTGTGCGTATGGCGCGTGCTTTGCTCGCCTTCCTAAGTGACACAAACGCACTTGCTGGGCTGCGGAGATCGTGCGCAGGGCTGTGAAAGTGTCAACAAATTTAGAATCGCCTCAAGAGTGGGCTGGCGTATCTAGAGTGTGCCGGCCACCTGACGAACGCGCATAACTCCGCACCGTTTGATGCTATTCGCATTAACGTAGATAATCATTCCCAAAGGATGGGTTCTGCTGATTTTTTTCAAGGGAAAAATAACGTTTGGCCAGACGTATGATGCCCCGTATTGTGTTTGTGTATGTCTAAGAACCAACGTGAAGAGCGACACTTGAGAGTACGGTGGCCGGGGCGCGTCTCCGACTGGTGTGTTTACCACGTTCAAAACAGTGTGTCCCTCCGTTTGATGACGCTACAAAAGTGTCAGGTGGTCGTCGATTGCGATCCTGGTGGTGTCACCGCAGCGGTAGTGGAAGTGGCAGACGCCTGCTCTGCCACAGAACGCTATCCAGCTTGACAGTCCACGGAAGCTTGGGCGGCTGGAGGTGGGACGCCACGACGACACTCCCTCCTGCTTTCTTCCAGAGCTTCTGCGGCCAACCACCAGGATTGCGACATCCAACAGCACGGCCCTCCGGCTTTTGTGACGCCATTTGTTGCCACTTCGGGACCATCTTGGATGCGGAGTAGGACGCGAAACACAGCTGTCAGAAACGCCTTACAGGCAGCGCACTTGAAAGCAAACGGCGGCCAAGCTCGTATCTCACGTATCTCACGTATCTCACGCTGCCTTTGGAGCATCCCTCGCCCGAACAAAGCGGTGAGCTTGCATCCGGTGATCCGTACTTTTAGCGGCTGTAACATTTAAAATCTGCTGACGCCAAGATTTTTGAGTGTGGCGGTCTGGTAGAATTCCTCCAAAACACGAAAGCGAGAAACTCTCGCATCCCTGGTGTGAGAAGTCAGTGCAGGGTGCGTGTGATACCAGGCTTGAAGGCGCCGCTAAAATGAAAGCGCAAGCACTTAAACGGTACGCATTTCTCTACCAAAGAAATATTTCATTATCTAGAAAAAAAATATAATTGAGAAAACGTTACTTCTCCTCCTGTCCTTGCCTTCAGTTGACAATAGACACGGTTCAAGTTGGGTGCACGACCGTCCTCGAAGCTCAGCGTCCAGCGCAACGTTTTTATTTCCCAGTACTTGTGAACTTTGCGAGCCCGCGCAGCCAAGCAACAATTACACCATCTTCCCGAGGGGAACCATGGGGTGATGCGGAGCATCGCGGATCGTAATTAATTTATTCCCTTCTTGACTGATTTCTTTCGGCCGGCCGGATTTGGGCTGCGGCGGACGCGAGCGGCCGAGAAACGCTAGCAGACGACAGCCGCAGAGTTGCGGGGAAAGCCCACCCCACTGGAAAGCCCTGGCGTGGCGCTGCGACCCGCGCGCCACAAAACTATCCTCCTTTCACTCCTCCGGGGGAACGCGCGCAGCGCGCTATCGCTGCTTATATTCACATTTGAAGGAGAGGAGACTAGAGGAGGAGAGTTGCGCATGCGCGCGCGGTGTTAGTAGAAGCGAACGCACACGAAGTGCACGCAGCTGGTAGAGAGAGAGAGCGGAGAGTGTAACGCGCAGCTGTTGGAGAGAGGGAAGGAGGAGAGTTGCGCATGCGTAGTGTGAGTGCGGACGACGCTGACGCCGACGCCGCGGGACATAGACACGAGCAAGAAATGCTCCGCATCTAAAAGAAGGCAAAGAGCCCGTGTTAGAAGTGTTGCTCCCTAGAGATCTTACGCGGTCGTTGTTTCGTCACGGCCGCCATGTTGAATTTTGAAGTAGCTGCTGGGGCGAAACAACAAATCACTTTATTTGCAATATGGAAGTGGCTAGGATTAAAGGTGTCCGTGTCATTAGTTGTGCTTTTTTCTTAATTATACTTTTTGTTGTAATTACACTTGAATTATTTACGTTATGTTTAGTCACCCAACCCAGCTATGTCATATTCAACATGGCGACCTTCACACGAAAACGGTCTATAGAGTGTTTTGGTGCTCTGTCACGGCCAGCGGACTCCTTTATGGAATCTTCTACGATATCGAATAATTGTCCGTTTCTTGTACTGTACGAATTGTGTTTTGAGCAGTCAGTTTTCTCCAGTTCAGATAGCTCTGCCGTGCCCACGGCATCGTGCCGCGTCACCCTAGTAGCGTAATTGGCTGCGGGCCTCGCTCGCGCGTTGGCCGAGCGTGGCCAGAAGTACCGGCTGAACGCCGCCACCTGCGTACCTTCTAAGTTTGAGCCGTTGCACTCTTTACTCGGGGTGTACGAAAAGCGGGCGGTGTCCACCGACAAAAATAGCGTTCGGGAGGTGTTGACTACCCCAAAGGGAGACGTTGGGCAAGGGGCGATCCCAAACCGCTGTGAAATGAGCACTTTTCCGCAGGTGACGACGAGTGGTGGTCACTTTCAAATCCGATATCCGCATGCAGGCCGTCGTGAACAATATCAGTAACATTGATAACTACAAAAATACTATAAACTATGTTCTTTGGCTTTTATAATCCTTCAATATCCTCTAAGATCACTTGTGTTGTGCGATTTGCGTGACATGGTGGAATAAACTTCTTGTCGGCGAGAGCAGCAACACTTGTTAGCCATTGCAGATGCATTGGATACAGCGGAGCATCATTACAACGAACGACTTTGAGCTTGAATTGACCTAAGTGTTTGCCGAAATGTGGTAAGGATTGTGGGCTTTGAGGCCCATCCCTGCGCAAACGAAATTGAGCTCGGTGCCCGGCGTTCTCAAGTATCCACCAGCTACTCCCACTAACATGTTGTGAAACACGTTATTTTGTCGTAATAAGAAACAGCTCACAATACAAAGTACCGACAAGGACCGCGCCCACCTCAGAAAGCTTGGAAATGCGGACCGCCGTGATAACCAGACAACTATTTGAGCACGTACTCACGTCATGGGCGAAAGGATGGCGCTGCATGTTGGTGAGGAAATGGTTTTCTCTGACGAAAACAAGTTGAACGAGTCTTTCCTTTGAATAAAAGAAGTTGAATGAGTCTCTATTGCCCCAAATCAAAAATTACTTCTCAGCTGCCTGGTCCGCTGGCAAGAAAGGACGCTAGTGATAGGAATTATTTTCTTACCGTATTAAGGGTGACGCTGGCCTGGCGAGAGGTAGTGACTCTCGTCGCACGCATCGTTGCACTGTGAACTCGTGGAGGTGCACGAAATCCCTCGCCGTGATCAAGAAAGAGTGCCGGTAGCGCAGAATCTCAGCGCTAGGGGCACCTGAATCACGAAGGGGGTTGCGTGGTTGCATCTTGTTTGTCGCGTGCGATCGCAGGCCAAGACGTCGGCGATGTACATAATGCCATCACGGCCAAGCCGAAAACGACGTCGAAGACCATCGTCAAAATCGTCGAAGGGGTGAAAGCGGTCGGCAAAAACGCGGTCCCGCGCCAGCATCCACGCGGCAAAGATTGCCTGGATTCGGTCTGTCGTAGCCACGTCCGACATTTTGTTTGGTCTGAAACCGCCAGTGAACCTTTTCCACGACTGTTTCACGGTTTGAGACTCGAGCTGAGTCAGATCCTCGGTTTTCGTCTCAGGGCCAGTCTCAGTTTCGTTTCATGTAAGTGGCTAGCCGCTGAGAGCTCCACTTGGCTGAGACTGACTCAGTTTCCGCCTCAGCTTGGGTCTCAAACCGGTGGCCCCCAGCGAGCCTGCTACGGGGTTGTCTCACACAAGCTAAAACGGAGCTTGGTTTCGGTCTGAAAGTCAGACTCAGTTTCGTTTTGAGACGGTCTCGCCGGTCTGCTGAGACCGCCTCAGTTTGAGTCTCAAGGCGTTCTAGCAAGTAACTCTGTTTCCAGTGAGAGAGATAGCGCGTAATACCAACGTGTGCTTAAGCTTCGCTTTGTTTGCAACCACCGTAAAACGAAACATCTTTTCGATCCTCGTAGGTATCTCTCAAATCTCGCGGCAAATAAGGGAGCCTTGTCCAAGTTTAGAGTTGTGACAACCTGATAATGCACCAGAAACGATTGACCATTTATTTCGCGTAGGAATGCTTTTGTTTGGCAGGAACGAAGCCGTCGAGATAAATGATCCGAGCATGCGGTAGACGTCTTCTCCGAGCGCATTGGTTACTGGTGATTCCCTCGCGCTTAGAACGACGACCGAAGTTTCCTAGAGGAGTGATTCGAGCGAGGGCGACTTCGCAGAGCAGGACGAGCGCAGCCAGGACAAGTCCTAGGCCCAAGACCACAAGCAGACCTAAGAGGTCTTTGAGCTGGAGGGCACGGCAAGCGCAGCTTTCTTTGTTGTGGCTTAGCAGCCAGGACGTCCTCTGCTGGATGTGCTTGTATTTGGCACGCCTCTGGGACTCTATGGAGACGGCCGTTTCTCGTATTCTGTTGGTGATGCGCGAGAAGGCTCTTGTGTAGGGAGATGCCTTCGGGGCGACGAGAGTGACTAGCACCTGGAAGAGTTCTTCGTCCGCAGGCACCGTGCCTGCGAAAGTTTTTCCCGTTGTATGCCTCGCATCCTCCTTGCTGGCGACGAAGACGTGCGTGCCGGCGGTGACCTTTCGCAGACAGCAGAGGGTGTTCATGCACTTATCGCTCAGAGGCAGGTGTTTGAGGTAGTCCTTGAGCGTTTTGTTGCCAGTTTCCAATACGTGATTTTGTAAGACGCTCCGGAAATAGCGGTTGTTCTTGATACACAACCTTACCTTGTTTTGGCCGAGGGCCTCGCCCAGCCGTTGCAGGGTCTTGATGGGGCGCGTCTTGGGCGGAAAGTTAGTGTAGGACGTGAGCGCTCCAGTAAAGACGGCGGACATGGTGATAGCAAACATAAACCAAAAACCTAAAAGTATTCGAATGCTGCTGTGTGCCGGAAAACGAAGCGAAGGGACATGCATGATCAGAACCGACGTAAGGTAGAACAAAAGGTCTGTCAGTGGCAGTCCCCGGCACTCGGATCTCGCCTTTGTTATGACTGCCTTCCGGTGCAACAGGCTGAACGCAGATATGAGTGCCATGTACACGCCGAGTGACGCCCACACTGCCGCCCAGAGTGCTCTCGAGAAAGGTCTGCCGATGATGGCGAGGTCCTTGATGTCATTGGGCAGCGGGGAGAAGAACGTGACCGCGTCATACCCGACGATGCCGGCGACGTCGACCCCGTACCAGATGCTCTCTGTCACGTAGATCTGGAAGGCCCCCAGGTCGGCATCTTTATTCTGGATGGCGCCTAAGGCCCCCGAAATAAATGGTTCTCGTTGGATCTGCCGAACCTCGAGTGGTGCAGGGTTAAGTTTCCCCCAAGCGTGACTCCGCTTTTCTGCACAATTGATTTCACAATGGTGGCCTGAGGCTCCAGGTTTCTGTACTGCCAATCCTTCTCGTGCGGTGTCCTAATTTCGTCGATGATTCGGAGCTCGGTGAGATTCCCGATTGGCCTATCTTCGAACGCTGGATCTAAATAGGGGCCTAGTCGACGAACTTTGTGCCCACAGTTACTATACGTGTCGTTTGGGACGTACGCTGCCGTTGGCGTCACGACGACGGCCCTGCAAGCGACTCGTTGAAACGCCTTTGACATGGATTCCCGAGATACGCCGGTTTCGGATGTAAAAATCCAGCGAATTTTTCGAAATGGGTAGTCCAGGTTTTCGACGCGAGTCAGTAGATTGTCAATATTTGGCTGCCAGCAAGGAACAAAGACGTCACTCTTGTAGCCTTGAAGCACGCTGAGGTGTCTCAGGAGCGCCGATAATCCTGAGCTGTTCCACGACACGAGGGGCTGATTGATTTTCTTGAGCACAGACACGGGCAGATCGTCGCAGTTGGAGATAAGGTTGAGACTGTACCTCTCGTGAACCACTGAATTGATGGTGTCCCAAGGATTGCAAGGCGGCAAACTAGGCAGGAAGATAAGACCTAATCCAACAAAAGAAAACTGGATGTACATCATCGCTCCGGGCTATCGTTGCTGCCTGCGTAGCAATGGGCGGAACACGACAGCGCTGTCCACCAGGGGTAAGAACGGCGGTCAGGAGGCGTGGTCTGCACCTGGAGCGTTGTACTCTTAATACGTAGCGCTCAAACCCCAGTGTTACGGTGAACATTGTGAGGCGCAGCTGATCGATAAAGTCTTCCATAACACTCGCTGGAGGAGACGTCTGAGCGGAAGACTTTCTTTGGCCAGACATACGACGACCGTGTCTCGTTCATCACTCGACAAAGAAAAAAAAAGGGACATTGCGCGTATCACGTATACAATCCACGAGGAATGTGAGTGATTACTCTGAAAGTCGGATGGCGAAAGCTTATGCTAGATGAAAGAAGTCGATCGATTTGTTTCTCGTTCGACCGGAGTAAGGAGAACCTCTCAGCGAGTGTGGTTTCGGTTGACATCTACAAGTTACTAAAATAACTAAATATTATTACTCGCGCTTAAATAGTGTCTAAGTATGCAACTCGGTACTGAGTGTGATGAAGAAAGGAGAAGAGGGGAGAGACAAAAAAGAAGAGGGCAAGTAAATGAAGAAGCAGCGTGAGGCAGGGTTCGTTACGGTGGCTTGTGACCGAAGACACGTCTGTACTCCTGCAGACTTTCCGTAGCCACAACCCAAGGACTCCTGGCTCACAGAGCAACATCATCGTATGACTCGCCCTTAGACCAAACGAAGAACAAGGAACACGCAAGTGGCGGGTGCATTTATATTTGGCAGCCGCGTACGGGGAGTGGAGCACGGAACTAGTATATCGGGGTATTGTGACTGAAGACAGACTGGCTGTCCATCACAAACGGAAACTGCGTGTGCTTGTTTCATTATCTGTTTTTCGTACTTTGCAAATAACGATTTCTCACAACTAGCGGCCTCGTATTCAATTCCTGTATCCTGTCCAAAACCTGACAAGCTTACCGTCCGCGACAGGAGGAGACCGCTAGTGTTGTCCTTATAATTTTAGACGACTAACATAGATATTAAGAAATGGTTAGGTGCGGGGGAGCGCCTGGGTCCACGGGGACCGGATGCGCGTGAATCGGTTGACAAGGAACGCGCACGAGAACGAGACGAACGTTCCGCCGAAAAAGAGGCGAACAAAAAAAGTTAGTCTCAGAAAGAAAAGCAACTCGGGAAGGTTAGGGTTGGAAGAACGAGCCATCTAATTAATAGTTAGAATCGCCGAGTTAGAACCTAGGGCAGGACACTCTGGAGGTGCCGGTGGTGGCGAGGGCGAACGAGGAGAGGCCTTCTCAAGTGAGACCGGACAAACTGATCCCAGCCTTTCAGGGACACAGAGATGAATTGGACGCATACCTCAAACGGTTCGAACGGGCCGCTTTCGGGCAAGAATGGGAAAAGGAAAAATGGGCCATTGCTTTGAGCATGTGCTTAATGGGGAAGCCTTGGAAGTGTATGAACAGATGTCCCCCAAGAGAGCCTTATATTACGAAAACAAACCACCATTGCTTAATCGATTTCGCTTTACAACCGATGAATATCGCAAGAAGTTCAGAGGAAGTAGGCCCGGGGAAGGAGAAATGGACAAACAATATGCCACGAGGTTGACTGGTTACTTCGACCAAAGAATCGAAATGTCGAACACTCCGCAAGCATATGCGGATGTACGGGACTTGATGGTGGTCGAACAATTTTTGAAAGATTGCCAGACCAAACAAGCATTTCTCTCCTGAAAGAGAGAAACCTCCGAAACTTATGACCGGCAGCAGAGGCTGCAGATAAAATTTTAGAAGCCCAAAGACAATCAATTTCAGGGGTTCTTCGGGGACACGAGGATGTGAATCAGGTGCTGAGGAAACATAAAGATTTGTACCCGCCGCGATGAAGTGCTTATGGCGCGGCCAAAGAAGTCATCCGGACTCTTACTGCCGTTCAAAACCAGGTCAGTGTCGACCGTAATGTCATTTGCGAAAAAGAAGGCCACATGTCGAGGACGTGTCCTCATCGTACACGGAGACCTGAAGTGTCCCGTCGAAAGGCACCGCAAAAAACGGCTGTAACGGAATATCCAGATAAAACCGGTAAAGATGAACTTGGAAGCCGTTTAACTGCTCCGAACATTAGTGTTGGATGAATGAATGGATAGTAATGGCTATACACATTGTAACAGGCGGCAGCTTGTGCCAACTAGCCTAACATTTCGTCATCCTTCTTTTTTAATATTTGTATAAATTTTCTACTAACACAACCCTCCCCCTTTTAAAGTGTTTCCATTACTTATTTTTACCTGCATTTTCATCCCTCCCTACATCTCTTCCGCCAACCTTCCAATCTCCTCTTAGTTACCGCAATTCTTTCAATATCTATTCGTCGATTCATGTCTGCAAATCCCCGTGCCCCCTCCGAACTCATAGTCATCGCCCCAAGAGAATGGGACGAAGCCCCGTGCACTTACGTGTTGTGCAGGGAAGAATGATCATGGCAATGGGAATGCCTGTCATGAAATGCCTTCTTAACGGTCAACAAGTAACAGTAATAATAAACACAGGTTGTGATACCGTGCTAGTGCGTACAGCTCCTGCTTTCCCAGAAAGATACGAGCGATGCGACTAGCTTAGATTTCCTTGCTGATGGAAAATATCAAATGTTACCTGTAGAAAATATTCAAGCGGCTTCGCCTTCCTTCACCGGAGAGGTCGCAGCCTAGTGCATGGACACCCTTCTATATGATATAATTATAGGCAACATTCTAGAAACACGCGAAGTGCACGACCTGAATCCAGACAGGGAAGCTTCTCACGATGTTAAGCCAGGACGTCTTAGAAGGGAAGATCCATCTACTCGTGCGGCGATATCGTGGCGGTGCCCTCAAGACAGCAGAAACACTCGTGCCGTCGTCTTTGTTTACCTCGACTACTGTGGCCCTTTTTTAGTATTTGTGTCCTCGAACTTCGGCCGGATTTTTGTTTTATTTTGCGCACTCCATGCGTGTGCTCAAGTTCAAGGTTGCGAACTGTATTTAAAGGCGTGTATGAAAGATGCTAATTTTTGAGCGCTTGATCACCCGTAAAAAGTGATTTCTGACCGATCGCAACGCCTATGTGATCACGAAATCATATCTCTACGTTGCTATCCTATGGCCAGCTTTCTGGGACACGCTGTTTTACTTCCCGATTCTCACGACACGTGGCGTATCAACCTTAAGCAAGATAGAATGCCTTCCTACACACGCGCGCTTTTGCTTGAGTGGTGACATCTCAGCCATTTTTTCGCTCAATCGTTTTTTTTAATGCATTTTGAAGTGCGCGCCATCCGGTGTCACTCAGCTCGAGCGCGTAGCTTTGGCTAATGCATAGACGCCATTTTACCGCCCAAGTCACGCACCGAGTGCGCGAGAGCGTCACGCGCTGGCACATTCAGGGCAACAATGGATGTCCTCACCATCACACAGAAAGACATGCAAGCACTCCTGAGAGCAAGATAAACGGGAGAATTCGAAGCGCACGACCGCTATCTGAACCTCCTCTCCTCTGCATCTCTCCGGCCTCCCACCCTTTTAACCGTTTGCGTCTGGCCAAATATTTTACTAGGGGAAATACATTCCGCTCCACTCATTCGCATTAGGCAGAACGCCTACAGCGCCGAATCCAGCCCTGACGGAGGGGAGGTCCGCGCCGAGTCTTCTTTTTTATTTTTTGGCAAATAAGCTATCATCATCAGCAGTCGCAGACATTTCACGACTACGCGCTGTGCAACGCCGGCGGTCGGTGCGCCAGTGCAAGCCAGTGTCTCGAGTTGTGAAACAACGTCAAATGTGTTGCGTGGTGTTTTCGTTTGATACTTTTTCGAAAAGACGCACACGATGTACCCCGAGTTTCAGCAAACCTTAGTTTAGTTTAGGATTCTGAATTTGGCTTTTAGAAATAAAAAAATCTGCCCAATTATGTGTATTTTGCTGTTTGGCGTTCAAGAAACAATCTTATTTTCTGTATTGCGTATGTTATTTCAGTGATGCGCGCCACTGGTATGGTGTAGTTTTGAAATTTGTATCCTCTAAACCAGGAAACAATATTGTTCTTTCTTTTGAGGCGCTAACGACTGTTCGTCAGCAATGCATTTCGTCTTTAGTCCTTAGTTGTAGTCTTTATTTATTTGGCTCTGGAGAGCCGCGGCGCCGCGGAAAGGCAACAGCCCGTACCATGGAGGCCGGCGGTGCCGCGTCTAGTGAACATGATAATGTGATAAGTATATACAGGTGTCAGGAAAAAATTTACCGGGTTTTGTTATACCGCAAAAATAAACTAGGCATCGCCGAACGCTCATTGTCCGCCCAAAGGTAGCGCTAGAGGTCACAACCAAATGCTAAAGTTTCAGCCCGATCCGAAACCTTATTCAAAAGTTATAAGTGATCTGTGAAAATTTCAATGGGAAAATGGCGGCCGACGGAGTTTTCGAATACATGGGGCTCTATGGCGCGAGAAACCAAAAACGGACAAAAATGGGCTCCACTTTCTCATTGAAATTTTCAAAAAAATCACTTTTAACTTTTGAATAAGGTATCGGATCGGGCTGAAACTTTGGCATCTAATTGTGACCTCTAGCGCTACGTTTGGGCGGAGATTGAGCTTTGGGCGAGGCCTAGTTTATTTTTGCGGGGGAAAAAAAACCTGTACATTTTTTTGTGACTCCCTGTACATGCATGATGACGACGACATGAATTGTTGGTTTTGGGGAGGGATGGCAGATCCGATTCGCAGAAGTCCAGATTTTGTGGAGGTGGGTTGGGTGGGGCAGCAGCGAGCCATGGGGATCTGTCACGCCGTTCGATCGGTGCATGAAGGAGCCCCAGAAACATGATGGTGCTGTTGCCCACTGGGGTCCACTGGGGTCGAAGCATCAGGCTCCAAGGAGGTAGCCCAGTCGAAGTAGAAGCTGCCGCTTCCGAGGAACCAGGGCTCGGATTGAGGCACCACCGTCGCCCGGTGTGTCATCCTCTCAACGTCGTCGTCGTTGTGTTCTTTATTTATTCGCGTATATATCTATAAATAAAATAGGATAGATAAAAAAGACACCCAATTGAACGGCCAGCGGCGCGCCGTTCCAGTTATATTTCTAGTCATTTCTAGTTTTACACGCCTGAAAGAATTTTGTTCAGTTTGTGTCTGTAACCAAGTTAAAACTTACACACATAGGCAAATTCAAAGCAAAATATATACAATGCAAGTGTTTCTGACCCTACATAACAATTGCTTATAATTTAATTCCAGGGCATAAATTTTGATCGTAAACATCTAATTATTATATAGTCATACTATAACCGCCACATTCTTAGTCAATATGCTGTCACAAACGCATCGTGCAAATCTTTTTTCGATGAGCCTACGTAAAGGTAGCTTGGCCGCAAGCTTCTTGGTGCACGGCGGAGTGCTAACTTTACAGGGGCAACAAGAGGGCCGAATTTGAAAGTCGCGAGGAATAAAAAGTATTAATTAAAAATACCGAACTTTTAACTGCGGTGTGCGCTAGTGAGTAGGCAGCTATTATATTTCTCGGGAACTTTGCGATTCTTCATTTCAATGCGAAGAAATTTAAAATTTTGTCAAAGCGACCCATAGGACCCAATGCAACAATATTGTATCGGACCCAGGAATAAAAAGTATACAATCCTGAGGTTCAAGTAGGCATTAAATAAGAGTGTATTAGTGCCCTTTATAGATATCCGGGGATCTTAAGGATTTTTGCAGTAGTTTTGGTGAAATTATCATTTTACCGCGTTTTGCTGAGAATAGCCAAGAGAGAGCGCAAGGAGACCGTGTCCAGGAATGCTGGGGATGTGTGATCGATGCTAGAATTGCATCGTCTTCTTTGATCGTAGAAGAAGAGCGTGGCGAGATTTGTACTATTAATTAAGTCGTGTGCTAAAGTCGTGATCATCGAAAACGGCGTACTGCACCTTTTTGTTTACTCAGCCCTGCGTGTCTATCCTGGAAAAAATGAATAGAGCTTGAGGCTATAGGAAACTGTCCGTCGATTTTCTGCTACGCCAGTGAGTGGCAGCGCGTTCTCTTCTTTTTAGAGGCACCACGGACACTGCTGACGGCGGCGGAGAAGTGGCCGCCTTGCTGAGGATTTGCTGCGCTTGTTGCGGTGCGTGGTTGCAGGGTGTGTATTCGTGGCGCACAAGGGTCGCTCTATTCACTCCGGTCAGAACGGACGCAGTCGCAGCTAACGCGCTCGCTGCAGATGTCTGAACCAGACTTGAGGCAACCGAACGGCGTACGTCCTTCCCACAAAATCAGCATACCCCTAAGCAAGCAAGCTTGGCACCTTTTACGCGTCTTGATCGTAACTCCGGTTGTTTAGCGGGAATGTCGGTATCTCGGCACCGTGTCGTATCGCTCTGTCCACCTTCGAACACTTCGTAACTACGCTCGTAAGAGCACCGCATCCCTCTGATATTCCTGTAATTTTCTATCGTCAAGTGCTGCTGCCACTGAAGTCAGGCACTTTCATTTCGCCATTGTTGATGGTCGTAAGCATTTTTCGTTCCAACGCCGTAGTTAAAAAAGCTTTGTTTAAGATATCTTAACATACGTAAAATCAGTAGGCACAAATAAGCAACCATAAGACAGATGCAACCATCTTCCAATCACAGACTTTTTATATCAACTATCCATCTAATTTTCATCACATTAGTGAGAAAATTGTACTTCAGTTATCTTAACATATGTAAAATTAAGAGGCACAACAATGCAACTGTAAGACGTGCAAACGACAGATGCAAATATCTTCGGAGGAGTTTTTTTTTATAAGAACCTGTCATTATTGTCAAAGTTTTCCCGAAGGAGTAGAGGTGTGCGTCTTGATGGCGTGCTAAGTGTCGTGCCAAAAGATGACATGCAGCTTCTGGCGACATTTCTCCACTCACGTCCCAAAAATGAGTTTGTGCTCGAGTGAAGCCTGCGGATAAGTCCGACTGACACCAAGCTGAACCACAAGAATGCGACAGCCCTCTGGGTTGTCCTATTGCTAGTATCCTACTTTGAAGAGGACGTTAGAGAGCTTGACCAGCTAAATGAGGTGAGACATGCTTCCTCCTACAAAGAGTTTATTGTGGATGTACATCTTCGTAAATATTTTCTTTCAATCAGACATACTGTTGGCTTTTTCGCAAGAGCTGTAGCATGTTCTAAGTAACGTCAAACCCTTGGGTAGGAAGCCAAAGTTTTGATAAAAGACAGTTCTTTTATTGGACTAAAATGCCTTTCCTCTTGCTAGCGTTGCATGTCTTCATGTTTTGTTTAATCTTTATATGCTTGGTAAGTTTTAAACGTAATAACCATTGTCCAAGACACATTATAGTCCTTCAATTCTGCAATCATCAAAATTTGAGAATTGTCAGAGTATCGACCTGTATATCAGGTTGATTCTTACTGTTTAGCAGCAGTGGAACCAGAGGCACAACTAATTGGTGAATTGTATTAATTGCTTTTGAAATAATGTCAAGCCCGCCAATTGTCACCATTGAAATTGATCCGACTTGGGCTGCCAGTGTAGCAGCAATAGAGCCTACAGCAGCTTAAATATGGCATTCTAAAAGAATACATTTTAATAGTGTGTTTTTCTTTTGTGGAGGGTGCAGCACCACGACAACTTCTGAAATGCCTAGTTATACCGTCACAAAAGACAAATTATGAAAAAAAAATTGGGTTGTGGGGATATTTATACAGCGTGTAGTTGGTCAGCCATTTTTAAAGTTGCGACGAGTCACTCGCTGTAGATGAGCAATTTAGCCAGTGCGGTACAACCGCTAGCCTGGGGTCTTTAACGTGCACCACGCAGTAGTGATACACGACCGCACGCCGGTACGATGCTCATCCAGATCGAAACGGGCAGGGGTGGGGCTCGAGCCCAGGATCCCTGGGTTCTGCAGCGCGAGCTTTCGCTCCACGCGCGTCGAGCTGGGTGTGCGCTTCAGCCCACTCGGCCACCGATCCCCCTCACACAAATTATGAGGCGGCGATCAGCTGATGTGTTTTGTGTGTCCCTCGTCACCTTTGGCGTTCGCATTTCAATATGTTTAACCAACACGCTGTCCTAATTTTATCTATGGAGAAACTAAAAGTTTAATAGGGTGAACTGGTACCCAAAACAAAATAGAAAAAGGTTTGTGTCGCAGGTGTCGATGTCGGTGAAACAGCAGTATCGAGCGCTGGGGCGACTCTGGCTCGCCACGCGACGCCCCTTTTGTGCACGCGTGGGCTTCTGGAGCAATTGCTGTAGAAGGTTCGGCTTGTAGAACATTCGGTCCTCCAACACGCCACAGGGTTCTCAAATTTACCAGAAAGCGACATTTACAGAAATTAAAAAAAGGTACATTCGTTTCCAGGCATTGAACATCGGCCCTTCGCGTGGGAGTCATGCACGATAACCACTCGGCCACTGGCACGCTTGCTCGGAGCCGTCGTGGCAATACTGCAATGACATGAACATACATAAAGCACAATCCACAAATAAAATTTGACTTGGATGTTTGCGACCAGCACTCTTGTTATAGCATTTTTAAAAATATTTCCTTTTTTTTCTTGCTTAAGAACTTATATAGTTTGTAAATAATTACATGCACATGCCTAAATACTTTTCAGATGCGGAGATTGATTTGTTTTAAGTGTTATTCATTCACTTAGTGCTTTTGATGGGTTCATTCTTTCTTCGGGATGTTGGGGTTCATCTAAATGCTCGTAAGGGTAGATTTTTTTTCAGTTTATGAAACTTTCTTACCCTGTTTGTGAAGACTTCAGTCATAATAACAAAGCTTGGTGAGTTTACAAACATGTGCATTAATTGTTGTGTGTGGATTATGATCGTTCACCGGGTCGTTGGCAAGCATGCATAGATACAGTTTAATTAATGCAGACAAGTAGAAAAAAATATGTGCCCACTGAAGTTTAGCTTACCCACTACATCACAACAAACTTCTGTGTCCTATAACCTCTCTTAGGCAACTACAGGAATTACGTAGAAGTTTTGTTGTGGTCTGCCCGCATGCCCAACGTTCGTTGCACTGGGTGACCATAAAATATATTTTCCTTGTGCTGCACTGTAGAGAAACAATAAATACTTCTTGAGTGTTACCAGATGTTGCCCAGGCTTTGAACAGTTAGCATGGAGGACATTGCAGCTGGTTGGGAGAGTTCAACAAGTAGTCTTTTGGAATTTATAGGATAGCAGCTGACGTTTCCTTAAGCAATTTAGCAGCTTCGGAGACTTTAGAATCTGGGTCTGTCCCTGGAGATGTTGCACCTTTCTTTGCTAAGTTAAAATTTTGAATCGTGACGCCTTATTTATTGACTTTCATACTTTCGTTCCTCTTTCCACAATTGTTTTCTAATACAAAATCACAAAAAGAATCATTTGTATGGCTTTGGCAGCAACCACACCCTCTCTTCATAAGATATATCCTGTTAAGTCGTTATTTAAATCTGCAGTAAAAAGGAAGGATATTTAAACACTGGTTAGATTGGTGTGATGCATTGGAGTAATTTTTAAACTAGTTGAATGGTCATCGTTTTAATTCCCAAAGTCCGTATGATAATGTTTTTCGTTTAGTGAGAATGTTCCCCTGAATCATTATATTCATTTGCAGTGCGCTATGAAGTACTACACAACGTGTGGAAGATTTAATATCATGATAAAAATGACAACCCACCATTGTCATTTAAATCTGAGGGTAGCAGTCTGCGATAAAAATGTGGATACGTGTTTTAAATTCATTCATAGGATATTGCTGACAAGCTAGTCATTGATTTAAAATGCAAATTCCTCGGAATGTGTTACTTTGTGATGAGTAATTTATTGTTATCTTGTTTCTACTTGTTTAAAGATATAAATTACGTCGTATCGGCCGCGCAATCCCAACGTCAGCTCTAAGCATACTTCTCTGAGTTACACTTGTCGGACTTACTTATTTTTTGAGCTTTATAATGCTGCCATCTATAACGAAAATGAACTAATCAAACAGGCGGGCACAAAGTGAACAGACAGAACCGACACTTGGTAACTCGCTTGTTTGTACGATTGGTCAGTGGTAGTGACCTAACTGCTCAGCAGGGATAACACTTGCTCCAAGAGTGGATTGGCGTGCATTCGAGAATGTGACTTAAGTTGGCGGATAAGGTTAAGGGGAGTAACATAGACACTGGCAATGAAGAAAGCTTATATCGTGACCCGCACCTGCATTGGTTATATGATCACAACATGAGCAGGTGGTTGCAGTGCAGTGATGAGTTCAACTTGGGAACCGCTATTTCAAACGAGAATTATGAAGTTCCGGAACAATATTTATTTGTGCTTTTTGATACATTCAGTAAGAATATTGAAGAGTCCCAGTTCTTTCACCTTTTCACATTGGAACCGATACAGAGTGGTGAATCTCCGCTTCTTCTATTTCTTATAGATAAGTAGCTCTGAGTGGTCTTCATGCTTGGAAAATAAAGACCACTTAATTTAGTTCCCATGATGGAGGGATGCTAACCGCCGTACCCATTATATCGGGCTGCAGCTAATTGCGCCACCTAGCCTAGAAATGAAAAAAAAAAACTATGATTATTTTCTAGCAATATGCTTCCGTTTTGCAATTTCGTAACTATCACGAGGCGGTGTAGGATCTACCCAGGATGACCTTTGGGGGATTGGGCTAGAAAGCTAAAAACATGGCCCCCTCTCCCCCGCCTCTTCCCCGCGGCGAGGGAGTCGCCAATTTTCCTCTCGTAAAACCTATATAATAGTCGGCGTTATCCCGGCACCAGGCCCACTGGGAGACAGGGTGGAAACTTTGGGTCTGAACCACGCGGGAAAGGGTCCCAATTTTCCTCTGTCCCGCCTGTCCCCAGCTGAGTCAGTTAGTTGTACCCCCATTCAATTCTCCCTAGGTAATTGCCACCAGTCTTCCAATCTCCTCTTTGTTATTAAAATGCACTTTTCATCCATTTTCTCATTCCTGTTTGCAAGCCCCAGCGCTCCGGCTAAATTCGTCGCCCCCCTCCCAGAGGGCGGGAGCAAGTCCTGTGCACTCCAAAACTACATGTTTTACTGTCTTGTCTTCCCCTTGGCATACGGCACACCGCGTATCCATTTCCTCATACTTTGTGGCACATCTCCTGGTCCTCAATATTCCTGTTCTAACCTTAACTAACAACGACTCCCCCGTCAATTATCATACCAATTTTCATTTTTACTTCCTGTTTTTGTACCCAATACACTGTTAAAGCTGATTTTCTTCGCATTCTTTTCCTTCACATATTTATCTCGGCTTCTTTTGCTTCCTTTTCCACAGAGGTAGTCTGCTCTGCCCGAGCACTTGACTGTTCGTACTTGAATTTCAGTTTTCAAGTTCGGTTTGTCCATTTATGGTTCAGAGTTTTAATGTACAGGTGCTTATATACCTTTATCGCCTATCGTCCATCCTCAATTGAATATAGCCCTTGTTTACATTTCACCTTACAGGTCGCCTCTCTAACCTCGAAAGATGCCGAGCCCATGTCCCCGCGCACTCCTTTATTTGGTGTATTCCCATGCGCCCCCAGTGCCAGTCTGACCACGCTCCTCTGCCGGGTTCCTAAACTCGACTGGACCTCAGATTTCATGCATAACACCGCATTGCCGAAAGAGAACCCCGGCACCATGACTCCTTTCATATTCCCCTAACTACGTCATATCGATTGTAATTCCATAGTGCCCTATGGTTCATAATTGCTGCATTCCTTTTTCTTTTCTTAACATATTTTTTGACTGTTCGTCTAAGCATTATTTTCCCTCCATCAGTCATAGTAGTGGAAATTTATACTTCTCTACGTGTTCCAATATAATGCTTGGGAGAAGGGCCTGTTGGTTCATGTGATGGATATAGGAAGAGTAAACAATTAACACTGGGACAACACAACCACGTCTTACAAATGAAAGATGTGGTCGTGTTGTCCCAGTGTTAATTGTCTATTCTTTCTTCATCCATTATTGGGGAGGAGGAGCGACCATGACGCCCCAAACGGTTAACTTTAGAACTACACGGATGGGGACAACAAATACAATGACTCAGCGCTCGGCCGACATAACCGAACGCGGCGTCAGCGTTCGGCTGGAGTTCGTGTTCTCCGGTGAGGGGAGGAGGGGCTCTTTTGTTTCCACTCTGGCCTGCATGAACAATGCACGGTCCCAGCTCAGTACAAAAGCCGAAGTGGGTCAAGCTCGCATTCTCTGCGGATAGATCCGGCACTTAATGTCGCTTCGTCGATTGTTAGTATTTTTTACATTAAACTGAGCCCCGCGCTCTATTGTAGAAGATGACATGGACATGCCCATAAGGCCTCTCTGCATGTGCACAGGCCTTGTGTTGAGTAAACACCGAGTATGGGGACAACAAACGGGTCAGAGCGCACCCTATAGTTCGGTCTCCTGCCCAATCGCAATATAACGTATCGAATTTTCAGCGGGTCTTCCTCCCCATCGTAGTAAACCAATATTTCTGACTTGTCGCAACTGAATTTTAGCCACAGATAGTTTCCGTCCTCTCCACAAATTTTATTCAGCTTTTGTAACACATTCTGGTTATTTAGTAACAGTACAATGTCGTCTGCGTAGAACATTCCTGGTATAACCTAGTTTACTTTTCACCTTCTGTCTATATATGATGCGCCAAAACTTAAATTGCACTCGTTTAATTTCATTTTCATTGCACTCACGTATATCATAAAAAAAGCAGAAGCGATAGGGGACAACCCTACCTGAGTCCTCTTTTTATTTCTGTCGGTTCTCTTATTTCCGCTTCTCTTGTTAAAACAACCTTAATAGTTGTGTATATCTGTAATAAAAGCCTAATCAAAAATTCATTTAAAGCATACTCTACACAGCTGTACCCAGACTTTTTCTGACTTCCACTGTCGTACGCCCTTTTAATGTCTAGAAATGCTATTCATAACGAATTTTAACTCATCCGTGCCACCTCTTTACATTCAGCGATGATAAATAAGTTATCATCTAATCTTCTAGGTCTTTGGAGCCCGTTCCGTAGCTCACCTAAAATGTTTCCTGGCCATTTTTTATTCTCTTTACTACCTGTATCGCTAGTTTCTACAGGACCGAAGTTACTGTTATTGGGCGGTATGATGTTATGACATCCTTATTCACCTTGCTTCAAAATAGTAATCTCATTTTCCTTAGTTCCTAACCATTGGGTACCTCTCCCCCTTTTATTCTTTGATCAGTTGCACGTGTTAAAATTTGCTTTTTATTCTTAGTGTCTTGACTTGTCTCATTCCTATGCCATCCGAGTCTGTTGCCGTTCCAGCAGGTACTTTGCTTTCTGCTCTGTCCCATCCCCATGTGGTCGTCTCATTGATATCGTTAATGTTCTCGTCTTGTGCCGTGGTGCTGCACTGTAAAAAATAACTGTGTAAAAAAACAGAAAAAGCTTGGCAAGTTTCTTGCCACGAATTTTCTGTTTTCGTCTGTTTCCCTGTTTTCATACTTTCCGTTAAAATCATTACATTTCCTGTTCTTGGCTTTTCTGTAAAAAAAATATACTTCCTGTTTATCAAATTTTGCAAAAAACCGGTTTCTGTTAAAACAAAGAGTGTCTCTTCTGAAACTTTGTAAAAAGATCGGCTTTCTGTAGTCGAGTATTTGGAAACCACCGGCTTTTGTTAAAAGAAAGATTGTCTGTTTTGGAACTTTGTAAAAAAATCGACTCTCTGTTCGGCCAATTCTGTGAAAAAATGATTTCTGTTAAAAGAATGGTTGTCTGTTTTGGGACTCTGTAAAAAGATCGACTTTCTATTTTTGAATTTTGTGAAAAAACAGTTTTTCTTAAAGAAGAAACAGAGTTTCTGTTCTACACCATTGTAAAAAGACAACTTCAAAAAATGTTGGAACAAGAAAATTAGTTTTTATTAAAAACATGTAGCAGAGTTTACATAATAAAAAAATAACTGTCCCAGAGCATCGAAAAAAAAATCTGTTAAGCCCGACTCCTATTAAAGCGACACAAGCAACGCCGACACAGACAAAACGCGAGTGCGTGCAGCATTAATGCTATGCGACGTTTGGTAGGCTTGCAATCAGTCATGCTTCGTTCACGGAGCACACTGAGCTCGGGTACGAACCTCGAGTGATTCAAGCCTGCCAAATATAACATCGTATGAATGCTGGAGGTTTGTCACAGTCGGCTGTTGCTGTCTGTCGCCTTTGCGGGACTAGTACATAAGAAACATGTACAACAGAAAGTGAGAGGGTAATGTCAAATTTTCTCGCAAGGTAGAGCATATATTCATTCATTACCATCCGATTATCGCATATACTTATTCATTACCATCCGATTATCGCCACATCCTTAAAAACATTTACACTTGTTTTAACAAGGCCACCATTATTGTCCACTCTTTTTCTATTGCTGAGTAAGACGCTGAATTCCAGTCCAATAAAAGTCCTTGCTTCGACTAAGCAGATTGGCGTGTAGTTCCAGATCACCAACATCCAGAAAGTGGCACCTTCCGAGTGCATTGGTCAACTACCGTTTGTTTCGCCTACAGACTCGGACTACGTTTCTCGGAAGACAAGCCGACACTGCACATGAGTCTCCAAAGTAGGAGTAAATATCTTTACAGGGGCGGAATTGAGTCTTACTTTGCAATGTGAATATGAAGACAGTTTGAATAGTTATTGAAAAATTACTAAGTGCCTGTGAGCAACATGGCAACCTTTTTGTTTGATTAATAAATACGCTATACTTTGCGACAAGGCATTTCGGGGCCTTATAGTTTCCGTACCTGCTTTTATACACTGTTGTCGCACCCCACTTACAGAATACGGAATACAGTTGCCGTATTCTGTAAAGCTGTGAAAGAAACATGTTTTCGAAATTGGCTCATCAACCAACGGTTTGCAAGCTTCAAAAGCTCGCAGGCTAGGAGCATTTTAGAGGGTCTCTTAATTAACCGAAATTCAAATTAAGTGTATTGTTTCTCAGATCAACTTGGGAACTTGTTTTTGTGGAACAGAAATGTCAGTAGGTCAAATATTCAACATCAACTGAAATAAACCACTGATCATTTTGGGAACACGCCATATTTAGACCTTCCCACTTTCCTGGACTTATTAATGCCTGGATGTTTGCTATCAAAGAAGTCGTCAAACTTGTTAAAGAAAGAAAACATGAGATATTGTAATATTTGTAAATAACCACTTTATTTATTGCATTTGCCATGCTTGGGCTCTGACCAGAAGGCATCTCTTCAACATACTATTAGAAACTGCAGTTTATTTCTTAACTTTGCCACGCTTGGGGCTGAACAAATGGAATTTATTGAACATACATACTTCGACTCTTAACACTGCCCTCTTGGGCTCTTAGCAATGACATTTCGTGAATATATACCGGGTATCCTTTCTATGGAGAAAAATATTGAAGGGAACTTGCACAAGCGCATTCTTGAGAGTGCCATTAGCTTACTTGACTTGGCGGCCACTAGGAACAAGAGATGTTTTAATTAAGCTTTTCGTTAAAAAAATAAGCATATAGTTACAATTAGAAACTTGATGAGCATCGTCAGAAACCACTAAATCATTCAAATTTAGAGACTAGGACCACATGTATTGTTTCTCTGGCTCCTGCAAATGTGTCACGACCTCCATGTTTTTCCGTCTCATCATCCACATTTTCGCTCTGTAAGCCTTGTGCCTGCATTAATTCTGGTAACTTTTGTGAAATACCACTTCGTACGTGTTCCTAATCTTTCTAAAATTAACTGATTTAGTGATTTCTGATTATGCCCAGCAAGTCTCTAACTGGAACTGATTATTATTATTGTATGCAAAACTGTTTTAAAACTTAATTATCCTAACCACTACGTGCCTCATTAAATAGGTCCCTTGACTATGACCAATGTGGTGCCAAGCCTATTTTTGTGAGATGCATAGTTTTTACATTCAATGACTGTCAAAACAGTGCACGCGCTCCCAACATTTATGAACAAATTTGGTGGTTTTTGACCATGGCCAGGAAGTTTCTAATTAAAAGCATATGGCTCCATTTACTAATTAGAGGTTAATTAAAAATATCTGTTAATTAGCCACCTACTTGCTCAAGCAACCTTGTTTGTAGTGCCCGCCAAGTCGAGTAAGCTAATTGCAAAATGAAGTTACCCAATGAAACTTCTTGTTTTGAAAATTTGGTGCAGCTAAAAGCAAACACCCAGTATAGGGTGGCCTAAATAGTGGTAGGCTGTAATTTGGCTCCTAAAAGTAGCGTCTGCACGCAGCTAGATCAATTTTTAACCAAACATGTATTTTAATGGCACAAGTCGTAAACTTGCGAAGTATAGCTCCATTTCTGTCAGAAACAACAACACTATTCCTCTAAACCTCTATGGCGGGCAACGACACAGACAACCAAGTTGCATCGACTCTGTTAGAGCCAGTTGATCGCTCGATTCGACCCGCGCCCGTTGCGAAACGAGTCCTCCATTCTACGTGAAATGCGAGTACTCATTTCGCATCGGGCTCTAACCGCTCACTGCGACTTGGTCGCCTGCATCAGTGCCCACCATAGACGCTAAAAAGATTATTGTCCTTATTTCTCAGAGAAATGGATCTACGCTTTTGAAGTTCACAAGGTAATGTGCACCACTAGAGCACACCTGTGGTGAATATTTTGAGCTAGCTACACAGAGAAGCCATTTTTTCCGTTGCAACTGACATCCAACCGCGCTGTTTATGCCACCCTATATACCATTAAATACATATTATCCCTTTCTTTGCCTTGCTTGGGCTTTAAGGTGACATTTCCGGAAAATACCTTTTTATTTAAATCGGGAAAGTCTTAGGAATGTTTCCGCTTGAAAGGCATACTCCTCCAGGGACAGCATCAGCTTGGCAACTGCGGATGACACACGGAGTTACTTCTTCCTTTTAACAATCTTGGTGCCTCTTGGTGGGTTGCTTGCAATACCCCTGAAATCAAACAAACATATCTTTTTACTATAGCATTCTTCCCAATGAAACTTATATTAATTAAATATACAGGGAGGTTATGGAATGCTGGCCAAAACTTTCCTACAAGAACAATGCGTTGCATAGGGAAAATATGGATGCGATGTTGGTGAGTGCCAACGACCAGTTTGGCAGATGCCCATCATATGGATAATCATCTGCCTAATAGACTCATTTCAAATAAGGACACCAAAGTGTTGTGAAACAGAAGTCTGGGTTGCCGCCGCCATGTTTAGGATGTTTGAACTGCCGGAGAGAATTATGTGCATCGCCACATTTTAAGTCAATATTTTTGGGAAAACTGCGCCTGGTCGCTTAATAAGGTTCACAGGGTGTTACAGTTATCTCGAACCAAGCTTTAAAAAAAGCAGAGCATTACAGGCGAATGGAAACAACTGTATGTTCTTAGCAGACGTCTTGCCAGAGGCAATATCTTT
>JAZHYW010011100.1:0-23141 GCA_037355805.1 Ixodes ricinus | reverse complement strand
ATTTTTAATGTGTGTTTGCGTGTTCGCGTTTTTTTTTGTCTACCTTTGATTATGCGGTTCTTACTTACGATGAAACAGAGTATAGTTTTCGGACTTGTAAGAAAATATTATATAAGTAAGGAAATGGCACGTTACGCAAAGCAAAAAAAAAAAGAAGACATGGGCGCAGTTATTTAAAAAAAGGAAATCATATGATTGATTGCGATTGTCGTTTAAATGCGACAGCACTTCACGCCTAAATCGTTTAGGTCCGAAGCGTACCAAAAGCTATAAAAGCGAGCTCCATACTCTGAACGGCTCTACCTGAGGACGTGCGCTTGTTCACTGGATGAGTAATTCAGGGCAGGATGCTCCCGCTTGTAGGTTCCGCATCGTTCGCACGGTAAGACGAAATACTTTACTGGTAAAGCATTTGGTGAAACAAAGTCTTACCTTTTGCATATGTGCAATTCTTCAATTTTCACATGACTACACACTTGCTTATTATTAGTGTTTTCGTTTCCAGCTTCGATCTAGCTCGGGCTTTTTATGTGCGACATGTATTAGAGTCCAAGGTAACAAAGGAGCAATATCTTTCGCGAATTGCCAAAAAACCTATGCATTCTACATTCAAACATCACGGCCTAAGCAATATATGTGTACAAACTCAGTATTCGATGCACTTAGCTTTCGATACGCTCAAAGCTAGTGTAAAATGTAGCGCGGTTTCAGTCTTAATCACCGTACGATGTGCGTAATTACACAAAGTTTTACAACGACCCACTCCACCCTTTGCATACTTTTAATATTTGCACACCATTGCTTGCGCGCAAAAATAATCAAATTAAGACTGGTACATTACTTAAACATCTGCGCAAAACCTTTCCACAGACCTTGAGCCTTCGCCTGGCCAGTCACTGCATTGATCACCGAACTCGTATTAAAATTAATTCTTATCATTGAATTCTGTGAGTGAATTTTTAACCTTGGAATTACTTTATTAAGCGTAAGACTCCCGCACCAGTCCTACTTTGGGTGTACCAAACTCAATATCTACACCTGAGTGTAAGTTTTTGTTTTCTAATCTCATATGGTTTGGTCAAAATAAACATAAAGTTACCTAAATGAGACACCTGACCAAAAAATAAATAGTTTATTTGTTTTAATTTCTGTGATATTTAATTCCTCAAGCTAATATTTTGGAAACCCGCGTCTATCAGTCATCACGTTTTTCTCGAAATCTATAAAGAGCCAGACACATGCACGACAAAAGGGCCGGCCCGTCATAAATTTGATTACATTGAAATATGTGGAATTGGCCTCCGAAATCCCCGGTGTATTAATTACGCACACGCAATCTTATATGGTTACGCGCGTCGGTTGTTTTGTCGTGTATGTGTCTCGCCATTAGCTCAGGACGATTTGGTCGTTATGCTCTGACCACATTTGCTGGAGACCTGAGCTCGGAGCGCAGGCAGCCGTGCCCGGTCCACGGAAAGCTCGTGCACAGAAAAACAAGCAAACGACCAGGGGTGTGAATTTCAGGATATAGAAAAATACCACAGTGTATCGAAGCGCCACCACACACGATATCTTGCATTGATGTACAGGTGTGGAAGGCGATCCCACCGCCATCTGTTGGTTCAGAATCACACTAACCAAGAGTGAGGTTGCACCCAGTGGCGTCACGAGGGTCAGCGGCACCCGCGACACCCCCTGAGCCCTGCACACGGCGGTCCGCCCCCCCCCTTTTGACGCCACTGGTTGCACCTGAATAGAGAGATTTAGTAGAGGGTTCCAACACCTCCGATACCTTTAGATGGGGACACCCGATTGCGATACGATGCACGCGCAAAAACGGCGGCGGAGTATCGGGTATCGTTATCCGACTCGTCGGAACGATCCAACTAAAACTCTCTATTATGACTTCGCTGTCAACGCATGTCGTGCGTTGGGCATCACGTCAGCGTCCATTGCGGAACTGGCTTTGTTGAGGGGCGCATACCTTCTTCCTCATACACTTCGCGCCATCACATTTGTTGTTGGTTTTTTGTCTCGCTAAGAACAAGTAGAAATGACCACCAGCAAGACGCGATGATGTCACTAATCGCGAAGCAAGATGCGATGACGTTACCTGAGGGGCTATGTTGCACGTTTTGGACTCCCAGGAGACTACGGAGAAGGAAGTGACGTAGGTGTGAATGAACGAATCTTAGCAACACCACGCATCGCGGAAACTCACCGTCATCAGCGACTCCACCAATCAACACCCAAAAAGCGTTGTTGACGTCACTTCCTTCTTCCTAGTCTACTGGGAGTCCAAAACGTGCAACATAGCCCCCCTGGTCAGGCCCGCGTTTCAAGAGCCGGAGTTGCACTGCTCCTACGTCCCATGGAACATATAACAGCGCATAAAAGACGAGGCTAAAGGAAAGGAACACGCACTGCGCGTGTGTGTCTTGTGTGTTCCTCTCCTACGTCCTCGTTCTTTGCGCGCTGCTTACGTCCCGCATGTTTTCGTACCTTCTAGCCCAGCTCACGACTCCTTCTGCTCCGACGTCATACGAAAGACGTGGTGTTTGCTACAGACACAATGACAGAATTATCTGCGGACGCGCCTCACGCATGTTTCATGCGTGTTTGTTTCACGCGTACGTACGCTCCGAACATGTGTGCCGACAGTGTCTGTATGACCAATAAGACAGTGCCGTCGTACGAGAAAGAAATCAGGCCTCAGACACTGTTTGCACGCTGTTTTCGTATGGTGTCTTAGCAGGGTGACCGGGGCTTTAGGCTGTACGTGACTCTCTAGAGTCCTGACGTTTCGCCATGGCGGTGTGTCACTGGCTGTTGAGAGAGGCGTGCGCGACACACTTCTTCCAAAAATGGGACTCCGTGCATTCTGACAGCCCACAGTTATTGGGGCCAAATACACTTGTAGGTTGACGATGGGCTGGTTTTAATCAACGGCCAGAAACACTAACTAGATTTTTCAAAGAGAGAGAGAAAGAGACAGAAAGAGAGAGAGAGAGAGAGAGAGGGAGAGAGAGGGGGGGGGGGGCGAAGGCTTTTGGTGACGCTAATTGCCGTCCGGATTGCTGACCCACGGGTAGTTTTCAGGACAGGTCGTTCCGCAGATCCTCATGTACCGTTCTCCTCCGCGCAGAGTCGTTGGGTAATGGCAAAGGTTCCGTTTCGGACACGTGGACTCTGGCAGGTCTTCTTTGGTGCAGCGGCGCTGAGCGTAGCTGCTTCTGGGCTTGGGGTCCCTCATGAAGTCGATCACTTCGGACACGGTGACCAGGTACACGTCTTCCTTTTCCAGGAGCCAGTCTACAAAACGAAGGTAGCCTTCCTTCCGGTCTCCGACCCTGAGCCACGCTTCGTGAAGGAAGACGGGAAACGGAGCCCGGTTGGTGTGGTAGAAGTTCTCGAAGTTGAACCTGCGTCGAAGGTGTACACAATGGCGAATCGGAAACTATCACACACGTGTATACAACCGGTGCCCTAGAACGCTTCTTCGACTGGGGCTTCTAGAGTCCTGTCCTGCCCTATGCATCCAATGTCGTCCCGAAGTTGAAACGAACGACGTCACAGATGCCGGGGTGCCATGATGTCTGAAGTCGAGATCCTGACGGCTGATCGTATATATCCTGGCCAGAAAGGCGAGCGAACGCGAGGGTCACTGTCATCGCAGTGACCCTCGCAGTGACCTTCGGGCTGTTTAGGCTTCCGTGAACTGTCTGAGTGCCGAGCGACGTGCAGCAGGGCAGGCGTCTCATACATCCCCTGTGGTGCTGCGCGCGACCACCAGGATCGCGGCAGACAACAGCTTCGCGCATCTATGACGTCATCAGGCGGACATCGAGGGACCACATTTGAGTACGCGGAAAACACACCAGTTGGAGGCGCGTTCCAGGAGTAAAAATGAGATAGAGTTTGCCAAATATGTGTGCAGAGTAATGCGGAGGTGGATGAGAAAAAAATGTGATTGTGTTTGCAAAGCGCAGTTGTATATACTCGTTTCTAAATTCAGTCTGGCAACTTTGATCACCGTCACCATGTCAGTGTATGGCATCTGTGCAAAACTAATGGCGGCCTTCTTTGAGCTGATAAAGGAAGAAGTTGAAGATGCGACCGAACAGATTAAATACGAGGCCTGTACGTTCTAAATTGCAGTGCAACACCAGGTATAAAGTAGATACAACGGCTGCGTAGCGTTTATTACAAAGTGTGACCCAATAAGTTTCTGAGCACAAGTTTGGCTCTAAAGTCTTTTGATAGCGGAAATTTAATTAAGAGGCCTATGGGTCGCCGCCTTGTACTGGTCACTTCTTATGTTGACACAATTGAAACTGAAACAAACCAAGAAAAAGTTACGAGGTGATCGAACCAAGTTTCACCTGCCATCGACGTGCGAAAGTGACAGTGTCCGAGAAAATGCAGTTTCATGACCGCCATCCATTTGCCGAAAGGGAAAGTGTTTTTGAGCCCCAGATGGCACTGAATTTCGGAAAGGGTCTATTACGTTGAATTAGGCGCAGTCTTGTATTACTTGGAAGAAAACATAAATGGACTCTACTTAAAAAGGAACCGTGACTTCTCCGATTACTTCATAATTTCAATACGACAGATCCTTCTGCTGGTTTGAAAATGGGTATTTGTACTGCCCCATATTGATTTAGAATCACGGAAATATGGACTATTTTTTAGTGAGCCATTCTTTTTTCGGTGATTTGGTTCAATGATTCCTTGGAAGGAAACTTGTACGAACAAAGGACATCATAAGAAACGGAAGGGGAAAAAAGAAATGGTTACGAGTAATTTTAATACAACCAAGAGTAATCAAATTACTGTTGGGATTATTTCTGAATAAATGAATAAAATGGTTACGAAATTAAATTACTCCAAAAAGTAATCGATTGCGAGTAATGTCATTACTTGTTATGAGTACCGTACAAGTCTACAATTTAAGCGTAATAAAATAAACGTATTGCAATCACGTACCTTAGGTACTCAAAGATATCCTCGGAAGTTTCCGGTTGCGGTAGGCAGGAGTCCGCCATCGCACAAGGGTTGTATTTATCATCATTTCGTCTGAACAGATAATTCAAGGGCACGGTCCAGAGGCCGGGATAGGTGTCGTTGGGACACTTGTGCACCATGCAAGGCTTCTGGAAGCCGTAGTCGAGCGTGTACGGAAAGACCGGGGCGTCGTCTGGGCCGTTCCGCTTGTGGATCAGCGTGCAGTCGTAGTCGAAGTGACTGTGCAGCATCCGGAAACCAGCATCGCCCCCGGTGAAGAGAAAGGGACCCCGGAGACCCCTGATGTCTTCTGCGGGAACGCTTGGCGTACTTCTCCACCATCAGCCTCTCGTCGACGACTTCGCGCTGCCCAGCCCTGTTGTGTTTCAGGCTCGTTCCAATAGCTTCCAGCTGGCATCTCGTATTGTAGCTTGGGGGAGAAGGAGAGAAAATCATTGTTATTTTTTTGCGGGATACGGTGCTCTTGCTCATTGAAGTTATTCTAGCTTGGGAAAGGTCTGAATCTCAGAATCGTGAGAAAATTGGCCTCAGATTTACATGACTGGCAAACTCTGATTTTAGCGAAGACGATCAAATGTAAGACGGCGGAGTATTTTTCGCGGTGGCTTCCTCATGTTTCCGGCCTATGACCTCACAATAAAAATTTACCTCAGTAGTGATCCAGTCGGTCTATAATTAGTCGCAAACGACAAGTTCAATGATGGATGCAAAGTGCGTGGTGGAACGACCTAATTCCATTTCCTGAATCCTAACTCCGAACGTTTTCGTGGTCTTTTTTCTCGTCACTTAGTCATTATGTGATTTGTGTTCGATCGTTTCTTGTTTTGGACTGCACTGGGTCGGTGTGCTTCGATTCGATTATTGATTGATTTGTGTTCTTACTTCAATTATGTTTGGTTGTGCAACCACCAAACCCCATAAATTTATCCGTTCAGTCCGTCCATGCATTTCTCCGCTATATTTAGCGGGAAAATAGACGTCACACGACCTAAGCACTGACTAATTTAGCGGGAACATCGCCGTCCACTAACCTAAACACTTATTCAGTTTCCCCGCTAAAGTTAGCAGGATAATCGATTCCACGTGTCCTATACACATATTTAATTTCCTCGCTAAATTTAGCGGGAAAGATTACTCCATGTGACCTATACACGAATTTAGTGTCTTCCGCTAAACTTGAAAGTGGAATTAACGTCACACGACGTGGAAACCATTTGAACTTTCCCGCAAAATGTTCCGGGGAAATTGACGTCACCCGACCTATAGACCGACTCTGTTTCTGCCGCTAAATTTGCAGGAAGATTTACGTAACGTAACCTGATATCATGCGAAGTGAATTGTGGAGAGGAACTTAGCGGGTTAACTAATGAAACGTACGTTTACCTCACTACCTCATACGAGGGTCTAATGTATTCTAAACGAATTGAAGCGATTGCTCCTTAAAGGGAAGCTCTGGCGGTGTTTTTAGTTACTCAACCGAAACACATTTTCGAAATATCCAGGCTTAACTTTTCCCGATAAGCTGTTTATCATCTCCAAATTAAAAAAAATAAAATAAAATATAATAAAGCTATTGAAAAAATGGCGAATTAAAGTAAAAATAAAAATAAAGCCACAAGTTAGCATTCCAATCTTCCCGGGCGCTCCATTGGGGTGACATCACGTGTATAATGTGACGTAATGCACAGTCACGCACACGCACTTATCAGTCGGGGGACAACGCCCCCCTCCGAGATCTATATCAACGCTGACTTTCTTGAATAAAGCATCTATTTCGCACGAGACACTGTCGAAGTTACACCGGCTGTGTTCCAAAATTTACTCGATCCAACTCCGGAATAAAGGTTTCGTACCATGATGTTTCAAAACTTACTCGAGGTTACTCGATGACGTCAGAACTCGCGTTCCAGAAGCATGTTGTTTACTCTGGAGTAATTACTCACGCCACCCTCCTCGATCGGGGATTAACGTCGGATCAAATCGAGCAAATACGTCACGTGATCTGTTTGTCGTTTGGTTTCTGCGCCGACAGCCGTTAAAGCTCGCTTGCTCCGTTGACTTTGGTGGCGGACGTTCGAAATGACAAAGAATGAGGTGCAGCCATTTATGTGTGGTTATCGCGATTTCCTGTTTTCAACGCAGGAATTGACTGCATTACATTCAGACCGTGCACCTTCCCCAGGAAGGTATACTTGTTGTTATTATCAAAGTACGAGCGTAAACAGGAGCTTCTTGGCATTCTCGGAGTGTGAGGGAATGCCGTATTCTCACGTTCAAGGCTGAAAATGTTCGACCACAGTAAATGATGAGGTAGTATTTTTGTTTCCCAAAGGGTGCGTGAAATGAGAGGATAACGCTTGTAAAGCAGTGAAGGCTTCGAAGATTTTATTGTAATCATATTCTCGCTAAAGCGAGCGTAAGTTACATATCACTCTTGAGAAAGCACCCTGCGCTGTACCGCTACACCGTGTGGAAGCAATTTCTGCAAAACGTAATCGGTGCAAATTACAGTGTGTGGAATATAAACGTTTAGGGCACCTGGACTAGAATTACAACGATCGCGCTGATTAATGAAAACAAATTTTTCATGTCTAACTGTAAGGAGTAAGTAATTTTGATGTCAATATACAGTTCAAAAGGAAGGTGAGTAAAAGGAGGTGGTGGATTCCCCTCAGAAAACACCGCGTCGTCATTAATATTATCGTCTGTTCGAGTGCTTTCTCCATGATCAAAAGGATCGTCTGCTGTTATCTGCCATCGCTGCTGTGTTTTCTTTTCTCCGTAGCCCAAGACGAAGCCAATCCGCTTGTAGCCAGGTGATTGTCCCGGCCGTTTCAAAATGGAGTCGTGGATCGTTCACTTGCGTTGTCACGCGGTATTACCCGCTGACGTAGGAGACAGGTTACTCGGGTAAGATTTGGAACATAGCCACGGTGTCAGGAACGGGCGATTCACGGCCAATGCACGGGACCGACACCGAAAGAGCTACCAGCTAGCAGGCTAGCCTGGGCGGAGCAGTCATTGGACCAGAGACATGGCGCGCGAAGACCAACAACGTCGCCAGCTGCCAGCCATCCCCGTCACCTCGCGACTTCCATCCCCGAAAGCCCTGGATCAGGGGTTTCCCCAGGAATTGAAATCAGGGGGGTGTCTAAGTTTTCTTGGGGGTTAAAGGGGGGGGGGGCATTGCGAATATAGGAGTCGTCATGAATTAAGGGGGTGCCTTCGGAAAAACGAGGGGGCTCTACACCCCCCCTAGGGGGGTCTAGGGAAATCCCTGCCCTGGATACAACAGGAGACGTCTGGCGGAGTTGGAAGACATGGAGGCAAGAGTTGAAGCTCTTCGCAACTGCAACCTACTTAAACCAGCAGCCGAAGGAGGTACAGGCAGCCACTTTTCTTATCAGTATTGGAGAAGACGCACGCAAAACGTATAGCACCTTAAAAGCGACGTCGATGTACTTAAATGAAAGTTTGAAGCTTTTTACAAGCCAGCGCTATATCTATAGTCTATCACGAGTTCCGTTTCGCAAAGCGTGACCAGAAAGACGGTGAAAGTTTTACCGATTGGTTAAGGGAGTTGCGAGTACTCGCCAAAAACTGTGAGTTTGGCGAGTTGGAAGAACGCATGCTAAGGAGCAGAATTATTCTCGAACTAAGAGACAAGAAACTCCAAGAAAGGTTTCTTTCTGAAAATGCTTCGTTCGCTAAAACTGTCGAGATGTGCCGCGCTCGCTAACATGGTAAAGTGCAAAGCGACGAAATCCAGTCTTGCACGAAAAGTCATGCGGAAGTCAACGCACTTTCTCAAGTTAAAAGCCGTCGCTGTAGTAAATGCGCGAGGGAGCATCACATCAGCGAAGCATGCCCCGCAAAAGGACGCATATGCAAGAAATGTGGCGAACGCCATCATTTCGCGACAGCATGCAAAACGAAGACCACGACGTTTTCCGCGAGCGAGGAAAAGGTTGCATCATTTGAAACCCGGACGGACGATTTATGGATTTATGGTTAGAAGCGTTATCACAACGCAGCAAGAGAGACTATAGCTGGGCCAGCAACCGTGAAGGTTGAGGGAACGCCCCCGTTGTTTGTAAGCTCGACACAGGCGCGAACTGCTCAGTCATATTAAGCGCTCAGCTGCAAGAGATAACAAAGAAGATACCAGAAAGCTGTGCCATTGTTTTGAACACTTTCTTTGGCTTTCAGAAGGAAGCAACGCGACGTATTCCACTACACGTGACCGGTGCCGACAAAGCGTTCGATACAGAATTCTTTGTAGTAGAAGACAACGTACCTGTAACTCTGAACGGCTCAGTTGCAGGAAAACTGGGTTTGCTTCGTCGGATAGCTTCAGTAGAGCGACAAGACCTCTACTCAGCGGCCAACCCTTACGAAGACGTTTTCAATGGCTTAGGCGAGCTCAAAAGATTCGTCCACCACCCGAAGCTCAAGTTAGGTTCTCAAGGGGTGGTCAAGCCAGCAAGCCGCGTTTAATTTGCAGTCCAGGAGAAAATAAAAAGGCAGAGCTGGACCGCATGGAAGCAGCGGGAGTGATCGCCAAACTGACAGAACCCACCTTATCGTCCAGCTACATGGTTGTGGTCGCTAAGAACGACAAGGTACGCATATGTCTCGATCCTTCGGAATTGAATAAAGCGCTGCTAAGGGAACATTACCCGACGCCAACGCTAGAAGACATCGCTCCCTTACTCAGTGGAGCACAGTATTTTTCAACCTTAGATACCGCTTCGGGTTTCTGGCAGTTAAAATTGGACAAGGAAAGCTCCAAAATCTTCACCTTGAGTACGCCGTATGGTCGTTACCGATTCCTATGCATGCCATTCAGTATTTCTTCAGCACCCGAAATATTTTAACTTGCCATGCACAAAGTACCAGAGGGTCTTGAAAGCGTCGCAGTAGTCATGGACGATATCCTCGTCTGGGGACGATCTAAAGACGAACACGACGAAAATCTAGTAAAAGTACTACAACGATGTCAACAGCACAACCTCAAGCTGAACAGCAAGAAGTGCCGTTTGTTTTAGGCAGCTGTCTAATATCTCGGACATGTTCTGACGCGGGACGGGCTGAGCCTGGATCCAGGAAGGCTGGAAGACATCTTGCAAGTTCAAGCCCCGCGCAACCGGAGAGAGCTACAGACCTTTTGTAGGTATGATGAATTTTGTCTATTGCTTCATACCGAACATGTCAACACTGACAGCTCCACTAAGAGAACTTCTGTAATATAATGTCGCGAGGGGTTGGGGAAGACGGTCATCAGACAAGTTTCGAAGCACTACCTGAAGCCCTCGCCAAAGTTCCGGTACTGGCCCATTACAAAATGGGCAAACCGATCACCCTATCGGTCGACCCCAGCCAAGCTGGGGTTGCCGCAGGGATACTGCAAGACGGGCACCCCCTGGCGTATTCATCACGGTCGCTAACAGACGCACAGCAGAGATACGCGCAGATGGAGAAGGATATGCTCGCAATTGTACACGGCTGTGAGAAATTCCAGGACTATTTTTTGGTCAACCAGAGGTCATTGTAGAATAGGATGACAAACCTCCTGAGAGGATTGTTAAACCACTCTTGTGTCAATGTCCTTTCCGTCTGCAGCGCATGCGCCTGAACCTTCAGAAATACCCCATAACCGTCAAATACACTCCCGGAAAGCAGTTCCTCGTTGCAGACGCATTATCGCGCTTTCGGAATATAGCCAAGCTTGAGGAGCAATGCGCATTTCAATGTTAATGCCATCGCTTCTCCTCAAGTTTCTGACAGGCGCCTGGGTCAAGTTCTGCAAGAAACAGACCGAGATCCAGTCATGGTGATACTCCGCCAGTATACAAGCACTGAGTGGCCTGATACCAAGACCGACATCATTCCAGAGCTTCGCAGCTACTGGAGCATCCACGATGAGCTGCCCACGCAAAATGGCACACGGGAGCGGAAAAGACGAAGGCACGTGCTCGAACGGTAGCCTTTTGGCCGAGTATAAGCAGCGACATTGAGGAAGTACTTCGACGCCGTCAAACCTATCAAAAGTACAAGCCTAAAAATGCAAGGCTGCCACTGCTTAACCACGATGTCCCATCTCTAACTTGGGAATTTGTCATAGCCAACTTTTGCCATCATGACGGCACCAACTACTTGATTGTTGTTCACTTTTATTCGTTCTTTTTGGAAATCGGAGCGGTGCGGACGCCATCAGCGGACAAGTTGATAACATCAATGGCCGACATCTTTGCAACACATGGCCTTCCGATGCAACTATGTACCGACAACGGGCCACCATTCAGCAGTCAAAAGTTCAAGGACCTTGTCGGTAAAATTGGCATGCAGCACGTCTGCTCTAGTCCGTACGATCCTCGCTCCAGTGGAATGGCCAAGCGCGCTGTACAAGAAGCTAAAAGGCTCCTAAGGAGGTATCGTTATGGTACCACTGGGTTATGTGCCGCATTGCTTCAATGGAGAAACTCTCCCTGTGACTCCTCTCTGAAATCTCCTGAACAGTGACTAATTGATCGCCAGACCAAAACGCTGCTCCCTGTGCCAGCCAGCCACCTAGAGCCGAGGATCGTGCCACTTAAGGAGGTATACCAGCGTCTTCAAAACATCAGACAGAAGCAACGTTTCTTCTACAACAGAGGGACACAACCTCTTCAAGAGCTTCCTGTTGGCCCTCCCGTCACAGTTTTACAACGTGCCCACAAGGACGTGGTCCTCCACCAAGGTCGTACAGACGGAAAAGACTCCACGAGCGTACATCGTGGAAACTGGGGAGGGACAACAGTTGCAGCGGACAAGAGAACACCTCAGGCCGGCGCCACCACCCACTTCCACGGCAACCGTAGGCCCCCCAGAGCCATCGGAGAAATCAAAACTACAAGAACTACGCAGAAGTGACTGAACGCGTCAACCACCAAAAAGATACCCGATGCCGGAGTTCTAATCATGAGATAATTAAACTCGTCGGAAAAAGTGAAAGCCGTTTATAACTCCCTGTAACGCCGAATTAGAGCGCAGCTCTTGAGGAGGAGGAGGGAAGGGTACTGATAGGAGGGTATACCCTCCTCCTCCTTTCCTCATTCTTCACTCTCCTCCGGGGGTGTCACGTCTGATGCAAATACTCCATCAGATGCTTTACCCTGGTGATAAAGGTCGCTGCCAATTTTTGTTAGAGGTGCTTTAGCACGGACACGTGCTATCGCCTCCACGGTTCCCCAGAAGCCGGGGAAGAATACTTTCACGTTTACGGGGTCGGCGAAGACTGACTTAAGCGAAGATCACTTAATTAATCTACGACGGTGAGCTAGTACCGCGGCGGCTTTTGATGTTTCCTGCCCATGACGCCACAATAGGCCGTATGTGACGTTATTAGATCAACTTCCCCCGTCCTCCCCCCTCCCCCCGCCCGCCAGTCCCTTGATAAAACGAATACAAACTCACCAAGGGGCTTTATTCAACCCTCGCTTCTAGAGGTCGCGTTGGAAACAGTATTCTTCGGAGGCTGCTACGGTGAAGCGCCATCGAGGCGCTTGTGCTTCAAAACCTGAGTAACGGTAGGTACCATAGCAGCCGTCTCCCCCAAGAGATAGCCCCTAACCCCAAGAGATAAAAATTAAAAATAAAAATCTCAAACGCAGGCTTTTGTGAAGAGAGGGGCTGCTTGTGAAACAATATTTCTTTTTTGCTTTTTACAGCACTGTTAGCATCGGTGTTGTTCTTCGTGACTATGCATTGCTGACGTTCTTGCACTACAACATGTGCGAATGTTTCTAAAAAAAGAAAAACAACAACAACAGAGTTTTGCTTAAAGCGCGGCGCCTCCTACTGTGTCATGGTGTTAGCGTAAAGGAAGATGGTTGCGCCCATGGAAGAGAGCGGACACTGGTTTATAAGAAGATTGCATTTGTACATTAAATGGGCTGCTACTTAGTTTCGGTGCAATTAAAAAAAATAAAAAAACTGCCGCGAGATAGTGGAGTTTAAATGTCAGCAACGAGGTAACAACATTCGTCACCGAAGCAATAAAAATGGGCAATACGTGTAAGTAACGATTGCATTTTTTTAATCGGAAACGAGGTGTGAAGGTTTTAGATTGGACTGGCAGCACGTGACCAGATTTTAGATCTTCGGCTCCCGCTTTGCCACGACCGCTGTCTGTCGGGCTAAACTATCGGTACGGGAAACCGCCGATAGGGCGGAAACTTGGTAGTTGGTCATTAGCAGACTAGACAGCGTTTATTGTTTTTGCACATGGTCCAGTAGGCCGCGGCCAGACTGCCAATGGATCGTACAAAATACAATCTGCAGACAGTTTCTCAGGCATGTTTCTTCCTTGTACGACGGTTCTGCTGCCGTATTGGCCATAAAGAAACTGTCTACAGACATCTTCGAAGCATACATATGCATGAAGCAAGCATGTTTCGTACATGCTGTAGACGTGTCCACAGATTTATCTGTCATTTCTGTCCCGGGCTTTTTTTTAACATCCCTGAGCAGTATGAATGCGGCTTTATGATTTGCTTCAGTGGTTGTGAGCCTGTTGACTTATCTCTTTTGAACGTCAAGTTCGAAGGTGCGTGTAAAAACACGAGAGAGAAAAAGACAGAGAGAGATAGAGAGAGAGAAAGAGAAAGTACGTTTATTAAAGTAAAATTCCCGTGACCTTTAACGCCAAAGGGGCAGGAACATGGGCAAAAAGGGGAACAAAGAGAAATTATACGAAGAATAAGGTGTGTTAAATGTGAGCCGTGGAACAAAATTGAGTTTAAACATTTTTGATCTTACGCAGGCTTGCTGGCACTAGTGGGACCTAGGTATGCTCGCACAAAACTCCACTGACCGAGGCGCTTCTTGATCGCAGTGTAATATCAAGAATACACAAGGACTTTTTTCTCAATCTCCCCTTCGCAAAACTTAATAAGTGATAACGTATCACGGAGGTGCAGCGTGGACTTATACCCCATTCACAGGACCAGCATAAAGGTACCTTTAACATAGGTTCCTTTGAAATCGGCAAATCAGCCCGCAAGCACATGCCACGCGCGGAAGATCGCGAATTGATTCGCCGCTGGCCATAAAGGTCCCTTAGCTAAAGGGACCTTTATGCTCGTGTGAATAGGGTATTATACATAATTCACACGGCAGCGTAAAGGTACCTTTAGCTTAGGTTCCTTAGCTGAAGGTACCTATAGTGAACGGCGTTCTTGATCACACGCTAAATAAACGGAGCACTTTAAGTTGATGTCGATTGCATTCCTGTTCAACCGCGAGAGGAGCACGTGATAAACAATTATTCCTCGAACTCGGTTTGACGCGCAGTTTTTTGTTATTGTGTGTGAAATATCACATCCAAAAGCTAAATATAATTTGTGCTTGCTTTTGCAGCACTTAATGTTTCTTCAAGTCTAAAGGCGCACCTAAATGAGTCTTGCTTTGACACGTCCGACCCGTCCGGCCACACTGGCCCTAAAATCATCGGCGTTTACGAGTTTCCATTGCGAGGTGGGCAACCTTTTTTGTGTTTAGCAGCTCCATTTTTCCGCGAAGTTCGCACTTAAGTAGCTAAACAGTGCCCGGCAGAAACGAACCACGTCGGAGTCTCACGGTTACGCCAGTCACGCCATCGAAAGGAATGGACGACGACGACGATAAATGTGGGCGGGAGAGTCGGACGACTCGGCTACAATTTCGAAAAAGAGCTCGCAGAGGTCCATCGCGTTCGGGATTGTAGCATACACTGTTTTCCACGTGCCGCCGCTGCTACCTGCTAGCTGGAGTATGCGTTCCTCGTTAATGTATTATTCCATCACATTTGTGTACGCAATAATTTCAAAATTTGCCACTTATATATATTCAATTTGTTATAATGTATTAAACAAGATATATTTATATATCTGTGATTTTTATTTGGAGTTCGTGGGCCCGAGGCTACTCCCTGTAGCTGTAAAGGGAGCTTGGTGAGCTCCGTTTAACACAGGACCTCCCTTAGCGAAAATGACCTTTATGCGCCGTGTGATCACGATCTCCAGCTCCCTTTGCTACAGGTACTATCGCGGACAATATGAGCCAAAACAGCGCTCCGGCCTGTTCACGGTACTACCTGCGCCGCCTGTCGCATCGCTCCGCAAACACGGTGCACCCTGAGGCCGAGATAAATTCTCATTTGCGCTCACTGCGCCGCTGCAGTCTTCCGGCCGTCTGCTAGCGAAAATATTGGCCGGCGGAACCACCATCACGGTGCGTGTGCCGCGTAGCCCAATGTTCACGTTTTTCAGCTAACATGCATTTCAGTGCACCTCAAGAAAGCGCCGAAGTGGAAAATCCGTTGTCACGCTCGTATCTCGTCGAGGAGCGCTGGCTGACGAAGCTGCCTTGGCCCCCAAAAGGAGCCGATCTGAATATCGTCGAACACGTTTCGAGGCGTATCAAAGTAGCCATGTCACGGCGTCCCCTCCACCGCGCCACTGCACACAAATTGTGGAAAGCAATGCGAGGTGAATGGGAGTGGCTTCGGGCCGAGCCAGCCGTCATGGCCGCGCTCTATAATTTCTTTCCATATGAGATGAGAGCCGTGGTCGCGGGTCAGGGGAGAATGACGTGGTATTCTTTTGTAAGTTTTACTGCGCCTCAGGACCCCTGAACCGGACTTCTGCCGACTGGAACAAAGCTTGATGCTACGGTTGCGACCCACTGTTTGGCGCCGTTAACCAGCGCATAGTTTTGCGTGGCGCCTCCTTGATCCTGATGAACTTCCACGCCGACTATTAATCTTTTGCGTCTGACACTGTCATCTGCGAATATTTTTTCGATCAAGTTTCAAGCTCCTTCTCCTGAAAATATATGACTGTTTGTCCCACTTTATTAAGACTGTAAATTTGTAAATAAAACACTAATGTCTTGTTAGCAACTTGTTTTGTTTGAAATAAGCACGTGGGCCCAGTAATAAAGAAATTATATTTTGAACCTTTTTATACCAATGAAGGTTACAAAACCTTCTCAGTAACATGTATGGTTACCGTTTTTTTAAACAGCTGTGATCAAGGAAAAAGAAAAAAAAGTAAATTCCTTGGAGCTGGATTAAATCCGGTATACAGATTTTGGTCTATATTTTATGATGTCGTACTTCGTGCATGCACTTAATCAAACAAAAACAGCCTGCAACGTATTTTGTATTTTACCCTCCTCAGTACCCTTCCTCCTCCTCATCAAGAGCTGCGCTCGAATTCGGCGTTACAGGGAGTTGTAAACGGCTTTAATTTTTAGAGCGCAGCTCTTAAGCGCCCGTTTCCGGCTTGAGCGGCGTCGGCTTCGCCATCGGCGTAACCACGCGGTGCATTATGGGACGCGTGACGTCACTGATGACATCATCAGTGACGTCAATGATGACGTCATTGGCATCATAACTGATGACGTCATCGGCATCCGCATCATCATCGTCACTTATGACGTCATCAGTGACGTCACTGATGATGTCATCGGCATCCGCATCGTCATAATTACTGATGACGTCATCAGTGACGTCACTGATGACGTCATCGTCATCGTCACGTGACCCCCATGTCACGTGACCCCCTCCCCCGCCGAGGTCACGTGACCCCCCAGGTCCGGTGACCCCGAGGTCACGTGACCCCCCCCAGTACCCTTCCCTCCTCCTCCTCAAGAGCTGCGCTCTAATTCGGTGTTACAGGGAGTTGTAAATGGCTTTCACTTTTAGAGTGCAGCTCTTGAGCGCCCGTTTCCGGCTTGAGCGGCGTCGCCGTCGCCATTGGCGTAACCGCGCGGTGCATGATGGGTAAATTTCCCCGCTAAATTTAGCCAAAAATTTTCCGCTAAATCTAGCGGAAAATTAATCCCGCTAAATCTAGTGGAAAATTTTCTCCACTAAATCTAGCGGAAAATTTTTCCCGCTAAATCTAGCGGGAAATTTTCTTCGCCCCCACCCATCGAGGTCACGTGACCCCCAGGCCACATGACCTCTCCCCCCCCCCCGAGGTCAGGTGACCCCCCCCCCCGTGCCTTGCCCTCCTCCTCAAGAGCTGCGCTCTAATTCGGCGTTACAGGGAGTTGTAAACGGCTTTAATTTTTTTAACACAGCTCTATTATGGCTGGCCCCTAATGCCCAAGTCGCACTAGAGCGACAAACATAAAGTACCAGACACCGACAAGCCTCAAGCACGTGAGGTATGCACGCGAAGGTCTAGAATCTTTTGCTGTTTAAGGTGTATCCACACGACGGATTAAATTGCTGTTTTGGTCTGCCGGCCGCGCATCACGTGATCTTACGTCACCGGTTTTCGAGGTCCGCCGGCGGTCCGCGGCCCGCGCTTCTGAGAAATGCCAAGCGATTTTTCTCGCCCGGATTTTGGCGGTGGACCGCGGCGTTTTTAGTATATTTGAAGCGCTAAGTCTGGCAACAAGCTGACTTTTGTTGTTTGGATTGGAATCCAAATCCAAAGTCGTTTTCTTTTGGATCCAACTGTTGAAGACGAAGAAGACGAACCTTTTGTTGTGCGACGAAAAGAGTTGACTATGCAGACCAAGATCTTTCCTGCACATCCAGGGCTTCATCCAGCACGCCCTTTTCGGTTCACTTAAGTCCTCCTCGTTTTCAATTGTCAACGCCAGGGCCACCACGGCCAAACGTCTCTTTCGCTCCTTTCGTTCAACCTCCATCTTGGCTCCTTACAAATAGCCTCAAAGCAGCTCGCTGCATGTGTTTGGTGGAGCTGTGAGGTCGAGGGTTAAACCGGCCCGTTCGCTCTGTCGTCTGCTCTTTTGGTCCGCCGTGTGGATGCTCATTGCAGCCGGGCAACCCGCGGGCCGCGCATCACGTGATCAATCGGTCCGCGGCCCGGTCCGTCGTGTGGATACACCTTTACAAACATGAACTGCCTCCTGCGTCCCAAGCGACCTCAGGTCGCTCCGTCTTTGCAAGCCTCTCGAGCTTGCTTTGTCACCAGTGCTAGAAAGCACAAATGCCACATGTATGTACATGCATCAAAGTTGGAGACTTAGCGAGGGCCCTCGGCTGGACAATTTAACGTCTTGGAGAAGGCAAGTTGGTTTGCAAGAATATTCGAATATTTTTAACAGATCTCGTGGTACTTCGTTCTTTTGGCGTTCACCTGGAGAATTGGTGGTTAAACGTTTCATCGACATTTCAAGCAGTGGTGGGCTTCGTTTATTTCTTTTCTGGAAGCGGACGTTCTTTGGGACGTCAAGGACTGGAGCACCACCTGGTGACGTGTGTCATGAAAAGGGTCTATACATTGCTTGCACTGATGTCACATCGCATACTTTTGACCACCATGTAAGAGGAGGAGATGAAAGCTGCTTTTGTAAGAATTTTGAGTGAAGGGTTGATCTATAATCTTCTGGGAGGAGAAAAGCTACATCTGTGCAAATCCGGGAGACACAAAAGAGGATCCTGATAAGATGGGAGCTCCCTCTTACCCTCTTCTCTGGTGGTCATCGGAGTGCTCTTTGAATGACGTCACGTGCAACCCACGTAAACATTTGGCAGGATTGCGGTCTCTCGGTACTCGGGAATTAAGCACGAGCGATTGCAAGCCTGCAAAAGATGCCTTCGCGTCATTGCGGCTTGTCGGTGTCGGTTGTGTCTGTCTGTCGTTCTAGTCGGACACGGCCATGACCAACCCCACTCCAGTGACGGAACAAGAAACACGAATGCATGGAAGGAAATGGCGCTACTTGCGCAGTATATAGCGACTTTAACCTCGACAGACGCTGCTGGACTTGAATACCGCGCCAGATATCTTTTGGCTTCAACGCGTTGATAAAACTGGTGTTGCCGCCAATGAGGCACAAAACTAGGGTCAGTGACGAAACAGTGTCTATGCCACACGTGTAGCGCAACTACCAAGTTCTTTATGACGTGGCGCACACAGAAAGCGACTTTAAAAACAAGCATGTCTCCCAAAGAGAAGCGTGGGAAACCGGACCCGCGATACTGCTGCCATTCAGACTTGTACACGTTACTGAAAAATAGCAAGGAATTACATTTGCAGTTACTCAAGGACAAAGTGTAATTAATTACAATTACAATTACTTTCCCATAAAAGTAAGTGACCCTTACCCCAAAAAGTAATTCGTTACTTTCGTGGCGTTACTTCCAACATTATTGTCCTCAAGTAAGAAAGAAAGAGAAGAGGGTTATTCAAGTTCTTATTGTTGCCACCTCTTCCATTTAGTGACATTGAGTATTTCGAGCAACACCTGGCTCTCGAAAATCTCGTCAGAAATTTTGCATTATTTCTTAGTGAAGATGTCGACTGATCGCTACGCTGAACACCCTTTGAACTGAGGCACTGGATGGGAGTGCCATATTGTTCCTCACGAATGCTTTATGCTCTGCATTGCGCTTCTTCAGCGAAGCAATGGAAGTACAATTTACCTCGAAGATCAAGCAAAGCTTCGTCATTGCAGCCGTTGTCTGATATTCGAGAGTTTAGTAGATCCTTCCGATACCTCTGATTCCCCCGATAACGATACTCGATGACGAAAGGGTGCATGCGCAAAGGCGGCGGAGGAGTATTGGGTATTGTTATCGGAGTCATCGGAACGATCAACTAAATTTCTCCATTGTCGAAATCGCGAAGTTGTAGAAGTCGCCATACAACTGGCGAAAACTGGAATAAGAGTTGATTTATGTGCATCTTAGTATACCGGCATATATTGCCAGACAATAGCAAAGCATAGTTGCAACAGTAAGAGTGATAATGCAACAATAAATAAGGTCTCAATATTCTTCTTCCTTTGGTTCTGTACAGGTCAAGCCTCGGTTGAGTCATTGGTGAATAAGACATCGTTTTCAATATATAAATATAAGTAACAGAAAAAAAAAACCAGGACACTTATAACAACAATTAATCAGAACGTCGTTTAAAACAAGGAAATGTAAACGCACGTTTGCCGTGTTCTTGATGCCGTTCAAAAGCGCACGGAGCACTGCACGACTTCAGTTTTACTCCTGCGTTCTCCAGACAGACGTCCGCTGATACCACGGGCAGCGAACGGCAGAGAACTAAGCCACACTATGGCCACACTCACGAGTTTCACTCTCCTCAAGCACAGAATCTCAAGTGTACGTCAGCCACCATTATGTTTTATTTTAAAAACAATTCTGCTTAAGATCAGCGTTTTATCTTAAGCAGAATTTTTTAAAAATAAAACATAATGGTGGCTGACGTACACTTGAGATTTTGTGCTTGAGGAGAGAGTGAAACTCATGAGTGTGGCCATAGTGTGGTAGAACGCGTCGTCCTGCTAAAAAGAAAAAAAAAAGAAAAAAGGAAGAGTATTTCTATTTTTTAAGTGCTCGAAAAAACATGTCTCACTAAAAGGTTGACTGAGATGCAGATATCCCGGCTGAAATTCACAAATGGAGTGGGCCAACCCTAGAAGTTGGACTAAAAAAAATGTAAGTGGCTTTTAAAACAGGGTCAAATAAGGTAAAAGAAGCGGAAAAAGTACATACTGTTTTCTAAGAGAAGATGATAAGTGTGCAGCAACGGACGAGGACGCTTGTGGCAACAACACCTTCACATTATCACATCTCTTTTAGTGGATTTTTGGGTAGACGTGTTGTGACATAATGAAAATGGTCGTAGACACTGTTAATTCTTGTGTGTGCACTTACCGCCTCGAGCTTCTCGACAATCACTTGGTGTCCTTCTCACCCCGTCTTCGATCGCAAAGAAAGACACAAAGGGACTAAAAAAAGCGGATATAGCTTTCCCCCACATCTTTTTTTTTCTTTGCAGAAATACTTATTTGAGACTTCTTACATTGTTGTTAGCGTCTAAAAAAGAAAGTAGATTCAGGGGCTTGGTGTTGTAAAGAAAGACTTTAAGCAACCGAAGTGCCAAGCCTTCCTTTGGGCTGGTCAATGCGCGTGACAGTTACTGCGCTTAAATTTACTAAAAAAAAAAAAACTTAGAAAAAGGGGGGGGTCGTGAAAAAAATGTCACGGATTACAAGGAATCCGTTACGTAAATGCTCCAGAATATATGTAATTATTCCGTTACTAAAATACCGATAAATGTAAAGGATTACAAGTAATTTCGGTACTTGTAACGGATTACGCACAACTCTGCTGCCATTAACTGCATATCGAGGAGCCACCTGGTGGCTACCGCTTGCAACCAAGGCGAGGAGAGGACTTTATCTGGCAGCTGCGATATAAAGAAGCTGTGTGGGCGCCGCCATTACTGACCTTCAGTTTTTGATTCCTCCTATTCTGTTTCCTTCACTTCATTATCATAGCGGGCCAGGTTATTGGCATTTTAGATTCGTTGTCCTGGTGCCCGGCAATAGTCTTTCTGGAGGCTCTTTATTTCGGTAAGGCAAGAGAAGGTCAGCAATGGCGACTGGAATCTGGCGCGTGCTTAAAGCGTTTATATATGTTTCACCGTGATCCGAGGTACGCCCGCTGGTCACGTCACGTGCTCACACATAGAGCGAAGCCAGCGACGCGCCCAATACGCCTAGCACACGCTAAACAAGCGAGCGCCAGGCTTTCAGCGTCGCTGCTGCGAAGCGCGAGCACCCTTTTCTTTTTTTTTATGTCGACACTTCGGTGCTTTTTTGGATAGGGCCCTCCATGAGAAGGCCGGGGCGCTACTCTCATATTCTCCGTTCTGATGTGTCTCGTTCATGGAGTTATGGTGTCCGAGTTGCCGCGGTGCAAGGAACGGCGGCTCTGTGATCTCTAGTTCGACGCTGAATCACAACCTGTGTTATCACTGCCTTTGGTCGATATTGGGAGAAAGACACTTTTTGTTTACCCGGATAAAAAATAAAAAATTAACATTATTTTGCTGTTTTTTTTATGTGTTATCATTTTTACCTTTGAAGGGCTCATTTTCTCTGCGGATCTTATTTGCTGAAGTGTACGAACGGAGGATTAAAGTTACCTGATGGAGTGTAGCGCAATCTCGTTGCCCATCCTGTAGAGCTCGTTCACGGACGGGTAGTCAAGGTACTCGGCCGAGACAAAGAAAGTGGCCGCGATGCGGCATCCGCTGGCCTTGTTCTTGCGCTTGGGATCTCTAAGAAGCTCCTGGTAGAACTCCATGTTAAACTGCGTGACTGCGTCGTCGAATGTCAGCATCACGAACTGGGGCATGTCCTTTACAGGAGGATTCGTGCTCTCGCACATGCAGTTGGGAAGCTTGCAGTTGTTGGTGTTGCACTGCTCGGGCTTTTTAGTCACGGGGTCTTTTCTTGGCGGGGCTGGTGGTGGTGAAGAAACAGAAGCTTTAGTCGTTGTCCCAATGTCGGGGCAACCTTTCAATTGTTGAGCTTTATCACCGGAACAGCCGCGATTCTCACCATTTATGATATCGGTCTCGACTGTCTTCTCGATGGGGATCACAGTCTTCTCGTGGGTCACCGCCTTTGTTCCACATTTCTGACTGCCCGACGAAGAAACGTTTTTACATTCGTCGGCTGGTGCCTTAGAAGTCTGGGGGAAAGGTCGTGTCCAACAGCGTACGCATTTGGTGGCAATATACCGCGTGGGACCGACGAGGCTCGGTGTAGAACGCCCAGGAACACAACGGCAAGAAAGATGCACAGGCGCATCTTGCGTGGAGTACGTGGTCAGAACTGAGCGCTGATCGAAGCGTGCCCTTTTTGTGCTCGCCAGATATCTCCAACTTTTTGCGAGTTGCGTCAACGAGGTAAAAAGTTCCTGCGGCCGCTCATCCATTTCAGTGTAACCAATAAAGGCTTCGGTCGCGTGATGCCGATAGGCATCACGCAACCGAAGCTTCGACAGATATCTGCAACTTTTTCCGAGTTGCGTCAACGAGGTAAAAAGTTCCTGCGGCCGCTCATCCATTTCAGTGGAACCGATAAAGGGTTCAGTCGCGTGATGCCGATAGGAGTGTCTAAGTTAAATAAAGCCCCTCTATCATGGGAAAGGTGGCGCCATTCATTGTTCTGGAAATGCTGAGTCGAGACATGTCACGCGCGCCACTTCTAGGAAGAACCTGGCGTCTTTTATCTAGCTCAGTGTTGCGCTGTACGGCCATGATCTTCCCAGGGCCTGCACGCTACACGTGCTTCGTGCATCGACA
>JAZHYW010011099.1:0-21484 GCA_037355805.1 Ixodes ricinus | reverse complement strand
TTTAGCGGGATTAATTTTCCGCTAGATTTAGCGGGAAAATTTTTCGGCTAAATTTAGCGGGGAAATTTACCCATCATGCACCGCGCGGTTACGCCAATGGCGACGGCGACGCCGCTCAAGCCGGAAACGGGCGCCTAAGAGCTGCACTCTAAAAGTGAAAGCCATTTACAACTCCCTGTAACACCGAATTAGAGCGCAGCTCTTGAGGAGGAAGGAGGGAAGGGTACTGGGGGGTGGGTCACGTGACCTCGGGGTCACCGGACCTGGGGTCACGTGACCTCGGCGGGGGAGGGGGTCACGTGACATGGGGGTCACGTGACGATGACGATGACGTCATCAGTGACGTCACTGATGACGTCATCAGTAATTATGACGATGCGGATGCCGATGACATCATCAGTGACGTCACTGATGACGTCATAAGTGACGATGATGATGCGGATGCCGATGACGTCATCAGTTATGATGCCAATGACGTCATCATTGACGTCACTGATGATGTCATCAGTGACGTCACGCGTCCCATAATGCACCGCGTGGTTACGCCGACGGCGAAGCCGACGCCGCTCAAGCCGGAAACGGGCGCCTAAGAGCTGCGCTCTAAAAATTAAAGCCGTTTACAACTCCCTGTAACGCCGAATTCGAGCGCAGCTCTTGATGAGGAGGAGGAAGGGTACTGAGGAGGGTAAAATACAAAATACGTTGCAGGCTGTTTTTGTTTGATTAAGTGCATGCACGAAGTACGACATCATAAAATATAGACCAAAATCTGTATACCGGATTTAATCCAGCTCCAAGGAATTTACTTTTTTTTCTTTTTCCTTGATCACAGCTGTTTAAAAAAACGGTAACCATACATGTTACTGAGAAGGTTTTGTAACCTTCATTGGTATAAAGGTTCAAAATATAATTTCTTTATTACTGGGCCCACGTGCTTATTTCAAACAAAACAAGTTGCTAACAAGACATTAATGTTTTATTTACAAATTTACAGTCTTAATAAAGTGGGACAAACAGTCATATATTTTCAGGAGAAGGAGCTTGAAACTTGATCGAAAAAATATTCGCAGATGACAGTGTCAGACGCAAAAGATTAATAGTCGGCGTGGAAGTTCATCAGCATCAAGGAGGCGCCACGCAAAACTATGCGCTGTTTAACGGCGCCAAACAGTGGGTCGCAACCGTAGCATCAAGCTTTGTTCCAGTCGGCAGATGTCCGGTTCAGGGGTCCTGAGGCGCAGTAAAACTTACAAAAGAATACCACGTCATTCTCCCCTGACCCGCGACCACGGCTCTCATCTCATATGGAAAGAAATTATAGAGCGCGGCCACTGACGGCTGGCTCGGCCCGAAGCCACTCCCATTCACCTCGCATTGCTTTCCACAATTTGTGTGCAGTGGCGCGGTGGAGGGGACGCCGTGACATGGCTACTTTGATACGCCTCGAAACGTGTTCGACGATATTCAGATCGGCTCCTTTTGGGGGCCAAGGCAGCTTCGTCAGGCAGCGCTCCTCGACGAGATACGAGCGTGACAACGGATTTTCCACTTCGGCGCTTTCTTGAGGTGCACTGAAATGCATGTTAGCTGAAAAACGTGAACATTGGGCTACGCGGCACACGCACCGTGATGGTGGTTCCGTCGGCCAATATTTTCGCTAGCAGACGGCCGGAAGACTGCAGCGGCGCAGTGAGCGCAAATGAGAATTTATCTCGGCCTCAGGGTGCACCGTGTTTGCGGAGCGATGCGACAGGCGGCGCAGGTAGTACCGTGAACAGGCCGGAGCGCTGTTTTAGCTCATATTGTCCGCGATAGTACCTGTAGCAAAGGGAGCTGGAGATCGTGATCACACGGCGCATAAAGGTCATTTTCGCTAAGGGAGGTCCTGTGTTAAACGGAGCTCACCAAGCTCCTTTACAGCTAAAGGGAGTAGCCTCGGGCCCACGAACTCCAAATAAAAATCACAGATATATAAATATATCTTGTTTAATACATTATAACAAATTGAATATATATAAGTGGCAAATTTTGAAATTATTGCGTACACAAATGTGATGGAATAATACATTAACGAGGAACGCATACTCCAGCTAGCAGGTAGCAGCGGCGGCACGTGGAAAACAGTGTATGCTACAATCCCGAACGCGATGGACCTCTGCGAGCTCTTTTTCGAAATTGTAGCCGAGTCGTCCGACTCTCCCGCCCACATTTATCGTCGTCGTCGTCCATTCCTTTCGATGGCGTGACTGGCGTAACCGTGAGACTCCGACGTGGTTCGTTTCTGCCGGGCACTGTTTAGCTGCTTAAGCGCGAACTTCGCGGAAAAATGGAGCTGCTAAACACAAAAAAGGTTGCCCACCTCGCAATGGAAACTCGTAAACGCCGATGATTTTAGGGCCAGTGTGGCCGGACGGGTCGGACGTGTCAAAGCAAGACTCATTTAGGTGCGCCTTTAGACTTGAAGAAACATTAAGTGCTGCAAAAGCAAGCACAAATTATATTTAGCTTTTGGATGTGATATTTCACACACAATAACAAAAAACTGCGCGTCAAACCGAGTTCGAGGAATAATTGTTTATCACGTGCTCCTCTCGCGGTTGAACAGGAATGCAATCGACATCAACTTAAAGTGCTCCGTTTACTTAGCGTGTGATCAAGAACGCCGTTCACTATAGGTACCTTCAGCTAAGGAACCTAAGCTAAAGGTACCTTTACGCTGCCGTGTGAATTATGTATAATACCCTATTCACACGAGCATAAAGGTCCCTTTAGCTAAGGGACCTTTATGGCCAGCGGCGAATCAATTCGCGATCTTCCGCGCGTGGCATGTGCTTGCGGGCTGATTTGCCGATTTCAAAGGAACCTATGTTAAAGGTACCTTTATGCTGGTCGTGTGAATGGGGTATAAGTCCACGCTGCACCTCCGTGATACGTTATCACTTATTAAGTTTTGCGAAGGGGAGATTGAGAAAAAAGTCCTTGTGTATTCTTGATATTACACTGCGATCAAGAAGCGCCTCGGTCAGTGGAGTTTTGTGCGAGCATACCTAGGTCCCACTAGTGCCAGCAAGCCTGCGTAAGATCAAAAATGTTTAAACTCAATTTTGTTCCACGGCTCACATTTAACACACCTTATTCTTCGTATAATTTCTCTTTGTTCCCCTTTTTGCCCATGTTCCTGCCCCTTTGGCGTTAAAGGTCACGGGAATTTTACTTTAATAAACGTACTTTCTCTTTCTCTCTCTCTATCTCTCTCTGTCTTTTTCTCTCTCGTGTTTTTACACGCACCTTCGAACTTGACGTTCAAAAGAGATAAGTCAACAGGCTCACAACCACTGAAGCAAATCATAAAGCCGCATTCATACTGCTCAGGGATGTTAAAAAAAAGCCCGGGACAGAAATGACAGATAAATCTGTGGACACGTCTACAGCATGTACGAAACATGCTTGCTTCATGCATATGTATGCTTCGAAGATGTCTGTAGACAGTTTCTTTATGGCCAATACGGCAGCAGAACCGTCGTACAAGGAAGAAACATGCCTGAGAAACTGTCTGCAGATTGTATTTTGTACGATCCATTGGCAGTCTGGCCGCGGCCTACTGGACCATGTGCAAAAACAATAAACGCTGTATAGTCTGCTAATGACCAACTACCAAGTTTCCGCCCTATCGGCGGTTTCCCGTACCGATAGTTTAGCCCGACAGACAGCGGTCGTGGCAAAGCGGGAGCCGAAGATCTAAAATCTGGTCACGTGCTGCCAGTCCAATCTAAAACCTTCACACCTCGTTTCCGATTAAAAAAATGCAATCGTTACTTACACGTATTGCCCATTTTTATTGCTTCGGTGACGAATGTTGTTACCTCGTTGCTGACATTTAAACTCCACTATCTCGCGGCAGTTTTTTTATTTTTTTTAATTGCACCGAAACTAAGTAGCAGCCCATTTAATGTACAAATGCAATCTTCTTATAAACCAGTGTCCGCTCTCTTCCATGGGCGCAACCATCTTCCTTTACGCTAACACCATGACACAGTAGGAGGCGCCGCGCTTTAAGCAAAACTCTGTTGTTGTTGTTTTTCTTTTTTTAGAAACATTCGCACATGTTGTAGTGCAAGAACGTCAGCAATGCATAGTCACGAAGAACAACACCGATGCTAACAGTGCTGTAAAAAGCAAAAAGAAATATTGTTTCACAAGCAGCCCTCTCTTCACAAGAAGCCTGCGTTTGAGATTTTTATTTCTAATTTTTATCTCTTGGGGCTAGGGGCTATCTCTTGGGGGAGACGGCTGCTATGGTACCTACCGTTACTCAGGTTTTGAAGCACAAGCGCCTCGATGGCGCTTCACCGTAGCGCCTCCGAAGAATACTGTTTCCAACGCGACCTCTAGAAGCGAGGGTTGAATAAAGCCCCTTGGTGAGTTTGTATTCGTTTTATCAAGGGACTGGCGGGCGGGGGGAGGGGGGAGGACGGGGGAAGTTGATCTAATAACGTCACATACGGCCTATTGTGGCGTCATGGGCAGGAAACATCAAAAGCCGCCGCGGTACTAGCTCACCGTCGTAGATTAATTAAGTGATCTTCGCTTAAGTCAGTCTTCGCCGACCCCGTAAACGTGAAAGTATTCTTCCCCGGCTTCTGGGGAACCGTGGAGGCGATAGCACGTGTCCGCGCTAAAGCACCTCTAACAAAAATTGGCAGCGACCTTTATCACCAGGGTAAAGCATCTGATGGAGTATTTGCATCAGACGTGACACCCCCGGAGGAGAGTGAAGAATGAGGAAAGGAGGAGGAGGGTATACCCTCCTATCAGTACCCTTCCCTCCTCCTCCTCAAGAGCTGCGCTCTAATTCGGCGTTACAGGGAGTTATAAACGGCTTTCACTTTTTCCGACGAGTTTAATTATCTCATGATTAGAACTCCGGCATCGGGTATCTTTTTGGTGGTTGACGCGTTCAGTCACTTCTGCGTAGTTCTTGTAGTTTTGATTTCTCCGATGGCTCTGGGGGCCTACGGTTGCCGTGGAAGTGGGTGGTGGCGCCGGCCTGAGGTGTTCTCTTGTCCGCTGCAACTGTTGTCCCTCCCCAGTTTCCACGATGTACGCTCGTGGAGTCTTTTCCGTCTGTACGACCTTGGTGGAGGACCACGTCCTTGTGGGCACGTTGTAAAACTGTGACGGGAGGGCCAACAGGAAGCTCTTGAAGAGGTTGTGTCCCTCTGTTGTAGAAGAAACGTTGCTTCTGTCTGATGTTTTGAAGACGCTGGTATACCTCCTTAAGTGGCACGATCCTCGGCTCTAGGTGGCTGGCTGGCACAGGGAGCAGCGTTTTGGTCTGGCGATCAATTAGTCACTGTTCAGGAGATTTCAGAGAGGAGTCACAGGGAGAGTTTCTCCATTGAAGCAATGCGGCACATAACCCAGTGGTACCATAACGATACCTCCTTAGGAGCCTTTTAGCTTCTTGTACAGCGCGCTTGGCCATTCCACTGGAGCGAGGATCGTACGGACTAGAGCGGACGTGCTGCATGCCAATTTTACCGACAAGGTCCTTGAACTTTTGACTGCTGAATGGTGGCCCGTTGTCGGTACATAGTTGCATCGGAAGGCCATGTGTTGCAAAGATGTCGGCCATTGATGTTATCAACTTGTCCGCTGATGGCGTCCGCACCGCTCCGATTTCCAAAAAGAACGAATAAAAGTGAACAACAATCAAGTAGTTGGTGCCGTCATGATGGCAAAAGTTGGCTATGACAAATTCCCAAGTTAGAGATGGGACATCGTGGTTAAGCAGTGGCAGCCTTGCATTTTTAGGCTTGTACTTTTGATAGGTTTGACGGCGTCGAAGTACTTCCTCAATGTCGCTGCTTATACTCGGCCAAAAGGCTACCGTTCGAGCACGTGCCTTCGTCTTTTCCGCTCCCGTGTGCCATTTTGCGTGGGCAGCTCATCGTGGATGCTCCAGTAGCTGCGAAGCTCTGGAATGATGTCGGTCTTGGTATCAGGCCACTCAGTGCTTGTATACTGGCGGAGTATCACCATGACTGGATCTCGGTCTGTTTCTTGCAGAACTTGACCCAGGCGCCTGTCAGAAACTTGAGGAGAAGCGATGGCATTAACATTGAAATGCGCATTGCTCCTCAAGCTTGGCTATATTCCGAAAGCGCGATAATGCGTCTGCAACGAGGAACTGCTTTCCGGGAGTGTATTTGACGGTTATGGGGTATTTCTGAAGGTTCAGGCGCATGCGCTGCAGACGGAAAGGACATTGACACAAGAGTGGTTTAACAATCCTCTCAGGAGGTTTGTCATCCTATTCTACAATGACCTCTGGTTGACCAAAAAATAGTCCTGGAATTTCTCACAGCCGTGTACAATTGCGAGCATATCCTTCTCCATCTGCGCGTATCTCTGCTGTGCGTCTGTTAGCGACCGTGATGAATACGCCAGGGGGTGCCCGTCTTGCAGTATCCCTGCGGCAACCCCAGCTTGGCTGGGGTCGACCGATAGGGTGATCGGTTTGCCCATTTTGTAATGGGCCAGTACCGGAACTTTGGCGAGGGCTTCAGGTAGTGCTTCGAAACTTGTCTGATGACCGTCTTCCCCAACCCCTCGCGACATTATATTACAGAAGTTCTCTTAGTGGAGCTGTCAGTGTTGACATGTTCGGTATGAAGCAATAGACAAAATTCATCATACCTACAAAAGGTCTGTAGCTCTCTCCGGTTGCGCGGGGCTTGAACTTGCAAGATGTCTTCCAGCCTTCCTGGATCCAGGCTCAGCCCGTCCCGCGTCAGAACATGTCCGAGATATTAGACAGCTGCCTAAAACAAACGGCACTTCTTGCTGTTCAGCTTGAGGTTGTGCTGTTGACATCGTTGTAGTACCTTTACTAGATTTTCGTCGTGTTCGTCTTTAGATCGTCCCCAGACGAGGATATCGTCCATGACTACTGCGACGCTTTCAAGACCCTCTGGTACTTTGTGCATGGCAAGTTAAAATATTTCGGGTGCTGAAGAAATACTGAATGGCATGCATAGGAATCGGTAACGACCATACGGCGTACTCAAGGTGAAGATTTTGGAGCTTTCCTTGTCCAATTTTAACTGCCAGAAACCCGAAGCGGTATCTAAGGTTGAAAAATACTGTGCTCCACTGAGTAAGGGAGCGATGTCTTCTAGCGTTGGCGTCGGGTAATGTTCCTTAGCAGCGCTTTATTCAATTCCGAAGGATCGAGACATATGCGTACCTTGTCGTTCTTAGCGACCACAACCATGTAGCTGGACGATAAGGTGGGTTCTGTCAGTTTGGCGATCACTCCCGCTGCTTCCATGCGGTCCAGCTCTGCCTTTTTATTTTCTCCTGGACTGCAAATTAAACGCGGCTTGCTGGCTTGACCACCCCTTGAGAACCTAACTTGAGCTTCGGGTGGTGGACGAATCTTTTGAGCTCGCCTAAGCCATTGAAAACGTCTTCGTAAGGGTTGGCCGCTGAGTAGAGGTCTTGTCGCTCTACTGAAGCTATCCGACGAAGCAAACCCAGTTTTCCTGCAACTGAGCCGTTCAGAGTTACAGGTACGTTGTCTTCTACTACAAAGAATTCTGTATCGAACGCTTTGTCGGCACCGGTCACGTGTAGTGGAATACGTCGCGTTGCTTCCTTCTGAAAGCCAAAGAAAGTGTTCAAAACAATGGCACAGCTTTCTGGTATCTTCTTTGTTATCTCTTGCAGCTGAGCGCTTAATATGACTGAGCAGTTCGCGCCTGTGTCGAGCTTACAAACAACGGGGGCGTTCCCTCAACCTTCACGGTTGCTGGCCCAGCTATAGTCTCTCTTGCTGCGTTGTGATAACGCTTCTAACCATAAATCCATAAATCGTCCGTCCGGGTTTCAAATGATGCAACCTTTTCCTCGCTCGCGGAAAACGTCGTGGTCTTCGTTTTGCATGCTGTCGCGAAATGATGGCGTTCGCCACATTTCTTGCATATGCGTCCTTTTGCGGGGCATGCTTCGCTGATGTGATGCTCCCTCGCGCATTTACTACAGCGACGGCTTTTAACTTGAGAAAGTGCGTTGACTTCCGCATGACTTTTCGTGCAAGACTGGATTTCGTCGCTTTGCACTTTACCATGTTAGCGAGCGCGGCACATCTCGACAGTTTTAGCGAACGAAGCATTTTCAGAAAGAAACCTTTCTTGGAGTTTCTTGTCTCTTAGTTCGAGAATAATTCTGCTCCTTAGCATGCGTTCTTCCAACTCGCCAAACTCACAGTTTTTGGCGAGTACTCGCAACTCCCTTAACCAATCGGTAAAACTTTCACCGTCTTTCTGGTCACGCTTTGCGAAACGGAACTCGTGATAGACTATAGATATAGCGCTGGCTTGTAAAAAGCTTCAAACTTTCATTTAAGTACATCGACGTCGCTTTTAAGGTGCTATACGTTTTGCGTGCGTCTTCTCCAATACTGATAAGAAAAGTGGCTGCCTGTACCTCCTTCGGCTGCTGGTTTAAGTAGGTTGCAGTTGCGAAGAGCTTCAACTCTTGCCTCCATGTCTTCCAACTCCGCCAGACGTCTCCTGTTGTATCCAGGGCAGGGATTTCCCTAGACCCCCCTAGGGGGGTGTAGAGCCCCCTCGTTTTTCCGAAGGCACCCCCTTAATTCATGACGACTCCTATATTCGCAATGCCCCCCCCCCCTTAAACCCCCAAGAAAACTTAGACACCCCCCTGATTTTAATTCCTGGGGAAACCCCTGATCCAGGGCTTTCGGGGATGGAAGTCGCGAGGTGACGGGGATGGCTGGCAGCTGGCGACGTTGTTGGTCTTCGCGCGCCATGTCTCTGGTCCAATGACTGCTCCGCCCAGGCTAGCCTGCTAGCTGGTAGCTCTTTCGGTGTCGGTCCCGTGCATTGGCCGTGAATCGCCCGTTCCTGACACCGTGGCTATGTTCCAAATCTTACCCGAGTAACCTGTCTCCTACGTCAGCGGGTAATACCGCGTGACAACGCAAGTGAACGATCCACGACTCCATTTTGAAACGGCCGGGACAATCACCTGGCTACAAGCGGATTGGCTTCGTCTTGGGCTACGGAGAAAAGAAAACACAGCAGCGATGGCAGATAACAGCAGACGATCCTTTTGATCATGGAGAAAGCACTCGAACAGACGATAATATTAATGACGACGCGGTGTTTTCTGAGGGGAATCCACCACCTCCTTTTACTCACCTTCCTTTTGAACTGTATATTGACATCAAAATTACTTACTCCTTACAGTTAGACATGAAAAATTTGTTTTCATTAATCAGCGCGATCGTTGTAATTCTAGTCCAGGTGCCCTAAACGTTTATATTCCACACACTGTAATTTGCACCGATTACGTTTTGCAGAAATTGCTTCCACACGGTGTAGCGGTACAGCGCAGGGTGCTTTCTCAAGAGTGATATGTAACTTACGCTCGCTTTAGCGAGAATATGATTACAATAAAATCTTCGAAGCCTTCACTGCTTTACAAGCGTTATCCTCTCATTTCACGCACCCTTTGGGAAACAAAAATACTACCTCATCATTTACTGTGGTCGAACATTTTCAGCCTTGAACGTGAGAATACGGCATTCCCTCACACTCCGAGAATGCCAAGAAGCTCCTGTTTACGCTCGTACTTTGATAATAACAACAAGTATACCTTCCTGGGGAAGGTGCACGGTCTGAATGTAATGCAGTCAATTCCTGCGTTGAAAACAGGAAATCGCGATAACCACACATAAATGGCTGCACCTCATTCTTTGTCATTTCGAACGTCCGCCACCAAAGTCAACGGAGCAAGCGAGCTTTAACGGCTGTCGGCGCAGAAACCAAACGACAAACAGATCACGTGACGTATTTGCTCGATTTGATCCGACGTTAATCCCCGATCGAGGAGGGTGGCGTGAGTAATTACTCCAGAGTAAACAACATGCTTCTGGAACGCGAGTTCTGACGTCATCGAGTAAACTCGAGTAAGTTTTGAAACATCATGGTACGAAACCTTTATTCCGGAGTTGGATCGAGTAAATTTTGGAACACAGCCGGTGTAACTTCGACAGTGTCTCGTGCAAAATAGATGCTTTATTCAAGAAAGTCAGCGTTGATATAGATCTCGGAGGGGGGCGTTGTCCCCCGACTGATAAGTGCGTGTGCGTGACTGTGCATTACGTCACATTATACACGTGATGTCACCCCAATGGAGCGCCCGGGAAGATTGGAATGCTAACTTGTGGCTTTATTTTTATTTTTACTTTAATTCGCCATTTTTTCAATAGCTTTATTTTATTTTATTTTATTTTTTTTAATTTGGAGATGATAAATAGCTTATCGGGAAAAGTTAAGCCTGGATATTTCGAAAATGTGTTTCGGTTGAGTAACTAAAAACACCGCCAGAGCTCCCCTTTAAGGAGCAATCGCTTCAATTCGTTTAGAATACATTAGACCCTCGTATGAGGTAGTGAGGTAGAACGTACGTTTCATTAGTTAACTCGCTAAGTTCCTCTCCACAATTCACTTCACATGATATCAGGTTACGTTACGTAAATCTTCCTGCTAAATTTAGCGGCAGAAACAGAGTCGGTCTATAGGTCGGGTGACGTCAATTTCCCCGGAACATTTTGCGGGAAAGTTCAAATGGTTCCCAGGTCGTGTGACGTTAATTCCACTTTCAAGTTTAGCGGAAGAAACTAAATTCGTGTATAGGTCACATGGAGTAATCTTTCCCGCTAAATTTAGCGAGGAAATTAAATTGTGTATAGGACACGTGGAATCGATTATCCTGCTAACTTTAGCGGGGAAACTGAATAAGTGTTTAGGTTAGTGGACGTCGATGTTTCCGCTAAATTAGTCAGTGCTTAGGTAGTGTGACGTCTATTTTCCCGCTAAATATAGCAGAGAAATTCACGGACGGACTGAACGGATAAATTTATGGGGTTTGGTGGTTGCACAACCAAAATAATTGAAGTAAGAACACAAATCAATCAATAATCGAATCGAAGCACACCGACCCAGTGCAGTCCAAAACAAGAAACGATCGAACACAAATCACATAATGACTAAGTGACCAGAAAAAAGACCACGAAAACGTTCGGAGTTAGGATTCAGGAAATGGAATTAGAGGTCGTTCCACCACGCACTTTGCATCCATCATTGAACTTGTCGTTTGCGACTAATTATAGACCAACTGGATCACTACTGAGGTAAATTTTTATTGTGAGGTCATAGGCCGGAAACATGAGAAGCCACTGCGAAAAAACTCCGCCGTCTTACATTTGATCGTCTTCGCTAAAATCAGAGTTTGCCAGTCATGTAAATCTGAGGCCATTTTTTCACGACTCTCAGATTCAGACCTTTCCCAAGCTAGAATAACTTCAATGAGCAAGAGCACCGTATCCCGCAAAAAAATAACAATGATTTTCTCTCCTTCTCCCCCAAGCTATTATACGAGATGCCAGCTGGAAGCTATTGGAACGAGCCTGAAACACGAACAGGCTGGGCAGCGCGAAGTCGTCGACGAGAGGCTGATGGTGGAGAAGTACGCCAAGCGTTCCCGCAGAAGACATCAGGGGTCTCCGGGGTCCCTTTCTCTTCACCGGGGGCGATGCTGGTTTCCGGATGCTGCACAGTCACTTCGACTACGACTGCACGCTGATCCACAAGCGGAACGGCCCAGACGACGCCCCGGTCTTTCCGTACACGCTCGACTACGGCTTCCAGAAGCCTTGCATGGTGCACAAGTGTCCCAACGACACCTATCCCGGCCTCTGGACCGTGCCCTTGAACTATCTGTTCAGACGAATATGATGATAGGAATCACAACACGGCATTGTGCGATGGCGGACTCCTGCCTACCGCAACCGGAAACTTCCGAGGATATCTTTGAGTACCTAAGGTACGTGATTGCAATACGTTTATTTTATTACGCTTAAATTGTAGACTTGTACGGTACTCATAACAAGTAATGACATTACTCGCAATCGATTACTTTTTGGAGTAATTTAATTTCGTAACCATTTTATTCATTTATTCAGAAATAATCCCAACAGTAATTTGATTACTCTTGGTTGTATTAAAATTACTCGTAACCATTTCTTTTTTCCCCTTCCGTTTCTTATGATGTCCTTTGTTCGTACAAGTTTCCTTCCAAGGAATCATTGAACCAAATCACCGAAAAAGAATGGCTCACTAAAAAATAGTCCATATTTCCGTGATTCTAAATCAATATGGGGCAGTACAAATACCCATTTTCAAACCAGCAGAAGGATCTGTCGTATTGAAATTATGAAGTAATCGGAGAAGTCACGGTTCCTTTTTAAGTAGAGTCCATTTATGTTTTCTTCCAAGTAATACAAGACTGCGCCTAATTCAACGTAATAGACCCTTTCCGAAATTCAGTGCCATCTGGGGCTCAAAAACACTTTCCCTTTCGGCAAATGGATGGCGGTCATGAAACTGCATTTTCTCGGACACTGTCACTTTCGCACGTCGATGGCAGGTGAAACTTGGTTCGATCACCTCGTAACTTTTTCTTGGTTTGTTTCAGTTTCAATTGTGTCAACATAAGAAGTGACCAGTACAAGGCGGCGACCCATAGGCCTCTTAATTAAATTTCCGCTATCAAAAGACTTTAGAGCCAAACTTGTGCTCAGAAACTTATTGGGTCACACTTTGTAATAAACGCTACGCAGCCGTTGTATCTACTTTATACCTGGTGTTGCACTGCAATTTAGAACGTACAGGCCTCGTATTTAATCTGTTCGGTCGCATCTTCAACTTCTTCCTTTATCAGCTCAAAGAAGGCCGCCATTAGTTTTGCACAGATGCCATACACTGACATGGTGACGGTGATCAAAGTTGCCAGACTGAATTTAGAAACGAGTATATACAACTGCGCTTTGCAAACACAATCACATTTTTTTCTCATCCACCTCCGCATTACTCTGCACACATATTTGGCAAACTCTATCTCATTTTTACTCCTGGAACGCGCCTCCAACTGGTGTGTTTTCCGCGTACTCAAATGTGGTCCCTCGATGTCCGCCTGATGACGTCATAGATGCGCGAAGCTGTTGTCTGCCGCGATCCTGGTGGTCGCGCGCAGCACCACAGGGGGATGTATGAGACGCCTGCCCTGCTGCACGTCGCTCGGCACTCAGACAGTTCACGGAAGCCTAAACAGCCCGAAGGTCACTGCGAGGGTCACTGCGATGACAGTGACCCTCGCGTTCGCTCGCCTTTCTGGCCAGGATATATACGATCAGCCGTCAGGATCTCGACTTCAGACATCATGGCACCCCGGCATCTGTGACGTCGTTCGTTTCAACTTCGGGACGACATTGGATGCATAGGGCAGGACAGGACTCTAGAAGCCCCAGTCGAAGAAGCGTTCTAGGGCACCGGTTGTATACACGTGTGTATAGTTTCCGATTCGCCATTGTGTACACCTTCGACGCAGGTTCAACTTCGAGAACTTCTACCACACCAACCGGGCTCCGTTTCCCGTCTTCCTTCACGAAGCGTGGCTCAGGGTCGGATACCGGAAGGAAGGCTACCTTCGTTTTGTAGACTGGCTCCTGGAAAGGAAGACGTGTACCTGGTCACCGTGTCCGAAGTGATCGACTTCATGAGGGACCCCAAGCCCAGAAGCAGCTACGCTCAGCGCCGCTGCACCAAAGAAGACCTGCCAGAGTCCACGTGTCCGAAACGGAACCTTTGCCATTACCCAACGACTCTGCGCGGAGGAGAACGGTACATGAGGATCTGCGGAACGACCTGTCCTGAAAACTACCCGTGGGTCAGCAATCCGGACGGCAATTAGCGTCACCAAAAGCCTTCGCCCCCCCCCCCTCTCTCTCCCTCTCTCTCTCTCTCTCTCTCTTTCTGTCTCTTTCTCTCTCTCTTGAAAAATCTAGTTAGTGTTTCTGGCCGTTGATTAAAACCAGCCCATCGTCAACCTACAAGTGTACTTGGCCCCAATAACTGTGGGCTGTCAGAATGCACGGAGTCCCATTTTTGGAAGAAGTGTGTCGCGCACGCCTCTCTCAACAGCCAGTGACACACCGCCATGGCGAAACGTCAGGACTCTAGAGAGTCACGTACAGCCTAAAGCCCCGGTCACCCTGCTAAGACACCATACGAAAACAGCGTGCAAACAGTGTCTGAGGCCTGATTTCTTTCTCGTACGACGGCACTGTCTTATTGGTCATACAGACACTGTCGGCACACATGTTCGGAGCGTACGTACGCGTGAAACAAACACGCATGAAACATGCGTGAGGCGCGTCCGCAGATAATTCTGTCATTGTGTCTGTAGCAAACACCACGTCTTTCGTATGACGTCGGAGCAGAAGGAGTCGTGAGCTGGGCTAGAAGGTACGAAAACATGCGGGACGTAAGCAGCGCGCAAAGAACGAGGACGTAGGAGAGGAACACACAAGACACACACGCGCAGTGCGTGTTCCTTTCCTTTAGCCTCGTCTTTTATGCGCTGTTATATGTTCCATGGGACGTAGGAGCAGTGCAACTCCGGCTCTTGAAACGCGGGCCTGACCAGGGGGGCTATGTTGCACGTTTTGGACTCCCAGTAGACTAGGAAGAAGGAAGTGACGTCAACAACGCTTTTTGGGTGTTGATTGGTGGAGTCGCTGATGACGGTGAGTTTCCGCGATGCGTGGTGTTGCTAAGATTCGTTCATTCACACCTACGTCACTTCCTTCTCCGTAGTCTCCTGGGAGTCCAAAACGTGCAACATAGCCCCTCAGGTAACGTCATCGCATCTTGCTTCGCGATTAGTGACATCATCGCGTCTTGCTGGTGGTCATTTCTACTTGTTCTTAGCGAGACAAAAAACCAACAACAAATGTGATGGCGCGAAGTGTATGAGGAAGAAGGTATGCGCCCCTCAACAAAGCCAGTTCCGCAATGGACGCTGACGTGATGCCCAACGCACGACATGCGTTGACAGCGAAGTCATAATAGAGAGTTTTAGTTGGATCGTTCCGACGAGTCGGATAACGATACCCGATACTCCGCCGCCGTTTTTGCGCGTGCATCGTATCGCAATCGGGTGTCCCCATCTAAAGGTATCGGAGGTGTTGGAACCCTCTACTAAATCTCTCTATTCAGGTGCAACCAGTGGCGTCACAAGAGGGGGGGGGCGGACCGCCGTGTGCAGGGCTCAGGGGGTGTCGCGGGTGCCGCTGACCCTCGTGACGCCACTGGGTGCAACCTCACTCTTGGTTAGTGTGATTCTGAACCAACAGATGGCGGTGGGATCGCCTTCCACACCTGTACATCAATGCAAGATATCGTGTGTGGTGGCGCTTCGATACACTGTGGTATTTTTCTATATCCTGAAATTCACACCCTGGTCGTTTGCTTGTTTTTCTGTGCACGAGCTTTCCGTGGACCGGGCACGGCTGCCTGCGCTCCGAGCTCAGGTCTCCAGCAAATGTGGTCAGAGCATAACGACCAAATCGTCCTGAGCTAATGGCGAGACACATACACGACAAAACAACCGACGCGCGTAACCATATAAGATTGCGTGTGCGTAATTAATACACCGGGGATTTCGGAGGCCAATTCCACATATTTCAATGTAATCAAATTTATGACGGGCCGGCCCTTTTGTCGTGCATGTGTCTGGCTCTTTATAGATTTCGAGAAAAACGTGATGACTGATAGACGCGGGTTTCCAAATATTAGCTTGAGGAATTAAATATCACAGAAATTAAAACAAATAAACTATTTATTTTTTGGTCAGGTGTCTCATTTAGGTAACTTTATGTTTATTTTGACCAAACCATATGAGATTAGAAAACAAAAACTTACACTCAGGTGTAGATATTGAGTTTGGTACACCCAAAGTAGGACTGGTGCGGGAGTCTTACGCTTAATGAAGTATTTCCAAGGTTAAAAATTCACTCACAGAATTCAATGATAAGAATTAATTTTAATACGAGTTCGGTGATCAATGCAGTGACTGGCCAGGCGAAGGCTCAAGGTCTGTGGAAAGGTTTTGCGCAGAGTTTAAGTAATGTACCAGTCTTAATTTGATTATTTTTGCGCGCAAGCAATGGTGTGCAAATATTAAAAGTATGCAAAGGGTGGAGTGGGTCGTTGTAAAACTTTGTGTAATTACGCACATCGTACGGTGATTAAGACTGAAACCGCGCTACATTTTACACTAGCTTTGAGCGTATCGAAAGCTAAGTGCATCGAATACTGAAGTTTGTACACATATATTGCTTAGGCTGTGATGTTTGAATGTAGAATGCATAGGTTTTTTGCAATTCGCGAAAGATATTGCTCCTTTGTTACCTTGGACTCTAATACATGTCGCACATAAAAAGCCCGAGCTAGATCGAAGCTGGAAACGAAAACACTAATAATAAGCAAGTGTGTAGTCATGTGAAAACTGAAGAATTGCACATATGCAAAAGGTAAGACTTTGTTTCACCAAATGCTTTACCAGTAAAGTATTTCGTCTTACCGTGCGAACGATGCGGAACCTACAAGCTGGAGCATCCTGCCTTGAATTACTCATCCAGTGAACAAGCGCACGTCCTCAGGTAGAGCCGTTCAGAGTATGGAGCTCGCTTTTATAGCTTTTGGTACGACTAAATCATGTAGGCGTGAAGTGCTGTCGCATTTAAACGACAATCGCAATCAATCATATTGATTTCCTTTTTTTAAATAAATGCGCCCATGTCTTCTTTTTTTTTTGTCTTTGCGTAACGTGCCATTTTCTTATTTATATAATATTTTCTTACAAGTCCGAAAACTATACTCTGTTTCATCGTAAGTAAGAACCGCATAATCAAAGTGTAGACAAAAAAAAACGCGAACACGCAAACACACATTAAAAATGCAATGTGACGAAACGAAAAGGGCAAGCAAGCTACGCCGCCGACACCGTGGCTACCATGACCGCCGAGGAGAGACCTCATACCTCAGCGCCCTCCGCGGCGGCGCGGGCGCTGCGAAACTACTCCTGGTTTGAGGCTAGCTCCGAACACGATCTGGTAGCTCGCTCCCCGAGGGAAGAGTTGCCAGAGTCATCACCTCCAATGTGTTTCTTCCACCGTGGCCCAACCGCCCGACCGCACGGACACAGAAAGAGAACGAACTGTATGCATCCTCGCGCTCTTGGCGCTACGTCAGTGTCTTCATCAGCCCGTAGCGTTGGCTGCGCTCTGATCTAATGGTGAATTCCACTCGTAGATCCGGAGAGCTTTCCAAAATCCGCGAGGGAGGCAAATTCCGCTCCGTGGGACCCGCTCCAAATCGACGAGGGGAAGATAAGCTCGCTTTTTTGGAGCGACCTCCCCCACACCCTTCCCCTCCGCCGTTCAAAGTGGCCGCTGCTCGACTTGACAAGCCCACCAACGCCTCCAGCCGACTGATCTTTCCGACGCAGAAATAACACGACACAGGCCGGGCGAAATTATACGTACCACTGCGCCAATGTCGCAAATAACGAAGACGTCCGTGCTCGGCACCGTCACATACCTTTCGGCCGCCTCGAAGCGGAGGGGCTAGGGTGCCTACAGCGGAGCGGCGGAAACATATATAAGCACCTCTAGGCGGGGCACGGACAGCGATTGCCAGCGGTGGAGTTCAGATTTCTGGTACGACTTTAATAAACACAGAGGTAACAAACCATCACTTGCACGGTCGTTGCCTAATCTCTTCTTGCTTTATTGCACGGGAAAACGCCGGTGGAATGCAGTGTAGAAAGGTAAACAATCACTGGCTGCAGGAATGAACAGGCCTAACCTTGCGTCTGCCTCCGGTAGGGTGCCTTCATGTCTGTCTGTCTCAGGGTGAAGACATCCATTGTTGCCCTGAATGTGCCAGCGCGTGACGCTCTCGCGCACTCGGTGCGTGACTTGGGCGGTAAAATGGCGCCTATGCATTAGCCGAAGCTACGCGCTCGAGCTGAGTGACACCGGATTGCGCGCGCTTCAAAATGCATAAAAAAACAGTTGGGCGGAAAAATGGCTCAGATGTCACCACTCAAGCAAAAGCGCGCGTGTGTATGAAGGCACTCTAGCCTCCGGCTTTTCTGTCGTTCTTTTTCTCGTTCTTCCTCTTACGATCACAGATGTCAGCGCTTACGATTTACCACGCTCCACAGTCTCGGCTTTGTATCGCTGATGTACGCGATGTAGAAGCGTTGGAGCGGTCACAATCCCGCGTAAACAACCGACGCTCCCGAACAGATTTACCTCGACGACCCGACCGTGGCCTCACCGGCACCACCGGCCCGCCGACCCCGCCAACCTCGCCACGCATGCGCATTGCCGAGGAAATGACGCAAAGCGCTCTGTACTTCCGGAGAAGATCTGTGAAATCCCGCAGAGCAAGTTCGGCGGGGTTTGGGGCGCTCCGTGGAGCGGGCGCTGCTAGAGATCTGCGAGCGGAAGATGACCAGCTCGAGCCAGATCTGCGAGCGGAATATGCGCGCTCCAAATAGAGCGCTTTTGGAGCGCTCGAGATCTGCGGGCAGAATTCACCATAGATAAAGCGAAGCAAATATTCTGATCTTCGGTTTTTACAAGCCAACCTAACGAAGGTCATCTGGCACGCCCCAGCCAAAAAATAAATAATAATATCTCGGGTTTATTTTGACTAATTCGAGATCTTTTGACGTGCAACTGAAATCTCAGATTAACCTCCGTCAGACTCCGGGCACTTCGGTCGTTATTCAAACCCGACAAATAGAAATTCCTAGGCCAGCGCATTGGCTCAAAGCCACTGAGACGTTTTAATGTTGCGTGTTTTGTTTTAATATCATTCCCATGTAAAAGCCACAAAGGTGGGTATGAAACAGAATATAGTCGAACCATTCCGACAACCACAGTTCGATTGCGAAAATGATTTCTACCAGTTGACAAGAAAAAACAGTCAATTGTTTTTGCATACGTGGCGGAATCCCAACTGGCGGAATCGCTTTCATGGCGCCCATTTCATCTGGAGTGCGTCAGGCATGTGTACCGACGCACAGTAGAACGCGCGCAAAAGCAGCTGTGGTGCACCCGCAGCCTCGCGCTTGTTGTTCTGACATCTCTGGCTCGCTGACTGCGGGCATCCAGGCATCTGGGCACACCCAGCTCGACGCGCGTGGAGCGAGCTCGCGCTGCTGAACTCAGGGATCCTGGGTTCCGGGCCCCACCCCTGCCCGTTTCGATCTGGATGAGCATCGTACCGGCGTGCGGTCGTGTATCACTACTGCGTGGTGCGTTAAAGACCCCAGGCTAGCGGTTGTACCGCACTGGCCAGTGCTCATCTACAGCGAGTGACTCGTCGCAACTTTAAAAATGGCTGACCAACTACACGCTGTATAAATATCCCCCAACCCAATTTTTTTCCAGGCATCTGGCACCCTGACATCTGGCGCTTTTTAATGTCTTTCACGTGGCGTTCCTAGCGGCACATGGCGGCAATTGCACATCAAGCTATTCTTGAACACGTGTCGCCATCTGTATTTTCTGTTAAGTAACTGCAACTTGCTGTAACTGAATCGGGAAAGTTTGAGCTCTAATAACATTCTTCACGCGTAATATATCGATATGGAAGCTCTGGAAAATTTAATATCGAAGGATGCTTCGTAATTTAATATATCGTGATTTTAATTAGTTGACGTGATTCCGTTTTTATTAAACGATAATCTAATATCATTTTAAACTTTATTTTTTCATTTTAAAAAATGCATTATTTGTACCGATCGTTGATTAATTTTTTTAATTCATTACATTAATCAGACCCCTTTACGCAAATTATGGTGGACGACGGAACGTTATAACTTAAAGAAATATATTGTTCAATATTAGAGAGTGTGGCCTATTAAAAGCTGAATAATAAACTAACAACTCAAAGTATTTGTAATATTGAGACATTCAAACATAGTTGAAAACCAGTTCCTTAATTTGACATTAACTTTATGACTGTAGGACACAGATAAAAAGTTATAAACCGTCAAAGAAGGACAAAAACGTCATGCACGGTAGGGGTTGCACCTTCATGCATTCAGACTTCTCGTTTTCTGATTGGCTATTAGGTGTTCTTTTCTGCTAAATGTCGCACACTCATTGGCTGCGGATCGTTAATGAGATGCTCGGAATTTACCACGGGCTGCATTTCTTGAGTTCTCAGTGACTATTCTATCTGATGTATCAAGCATTATCTAAAGGATACAGCGCGTCTGATACACAATTAAGGCAATGAGAATGTCGTCGATTAATTTTAAAAAAGCATGGACAACTTAATAGATTGCTCTACTAATTCCTGCTCATTACTATGGTTACACAGTATTGGATAGGTTCAAAAAGATTTGTTAGGTGAGCCCAGAAAATAAAGAGAGCAAATGCAGCAGTGACGTAATTAGTTGGACGGACGAGGGGTGCCATATAGCTGTCGAAAGGCCGATGTGCTCAGTGGGAGCAAAATTGAACTTACACCCACCTCCCAATAAATAAAACAATTAATGCAAAAGAAGGTTATGAAAGTAAATATGAAATGTCTCTGAACCTCGCTGGCCTGCAATTTATAGACGGTGTATGAAAGTTGCCGTATATATAACCTAGGGAGCCTTCATGTGCGCTTTGCTAGAGTGATGCCACCCTTTGTAATACCACTCGCCGACAAACCAGCAGCCATTTTGGTTCTTGGCGATAATCCGTGGGGCTTATAACCCTCCCGGAAACAAGCACCTTATCTCACAAGTTCAAAGCAGCGTTGTGGAACCCACGGAGGGAGGATTAGCATTTTCCCCCTCGGATGGGAAGACCGATGGACACAAAGGCCACTTTGCGGTGCACGGGGAAACAATGAGAGGAACAAAATGGCGGTGGAAGAGGGTGCGGGAAAGGGAAACAGGCAGTTGGCGTCACTCTATGCGAAGCGCACATGAAGGCACTCTAATATAACGCATGGCGTATTCCCCTCAAGCACGTCGCGGACGTTTGCGAGGGGGGAGTAATTAGAAAGAAAAAAAAAATAAACCTCTTTGAATATTTTTATATATAAAATCTCGAAAAGAGTAATATTAGACACGCAAAGATTACGAATTTCCAGAAGTACAGTAATAAAAACTATAACCTCTGTATAGCTTTTTTCTGCCTCAAAATTGTGTTCTCAGTGTTGACTCTTTTATTTTTTTGAACATGAGACTCGGAATCTTGTAACCAGTGATAAAAATAGACATAAATTATTCAACCGCGTAAGCCACCAACGTTGGACAGTGTTAAATGCTTACTAAACTGTTCATGTGCAGAAGGAGTAGCACAGGGAAAGGTATTAGGCGATACATTAGTTGTCGCAACTTTTACTTATGCCATTATTCGCGGCGAGAAGTTTCGGAGTCGCCATCTAGCGGAAGCCCGGCACAACCCAAAGTGAGGACTGCCGACGCTCCCGACGCCGCTTCAGAGCTGAATGGACTTTTCGTTCAGCTTGGC
>JAZHYW010011097.1:0-10734 GCA_037355805.1 Ixodes ricinus | reverse complement strand
CGAACGCGACCAGGAAGACAGCCTTCGTCTCACCGGATGGACTGTGCGAGTTCAAGGTGATGCCGGTCGCTGTCATCGACGTCAGCATCGCCGATGCACCTACCCCGTCGTGAGAGCCTCTCGACCTTGTTTTGTCGGAAAAAACTAGCGCACGGCAACTCCCGTAGGTGAAGCTGCCGTGGATGGACGACGAAAAGACCCTCAACGAACACCGGAGCGCTCCCACTCTCCCGAAGCCATGCATCTCAGCGACGCTCCGGCAACGGTGCCCAACAACTTAAACGTTGTTATCGACGGTCACGACGTATCGGCACACGTGGACACCGGAACAGTTCTTTAGTGGGAGGCTCTCTCGCCTCCTTCGAAAAGTGACAAAGTCGTGGGATTGACCCTAAGTACAAACCGCCGGAGGGCTCCTTATCACACAAGTCGAAAGTTGCACTGCTCATGCGACGAAATTCACGGCTAGACGTCTCCTGTAAAGTTTGTCGTTCTGCAAGACTGTGCGAGGAGTCTTTATTCTCGGAATGGACTTTCACTCTGAGTATGGCACCGTCACCGACCTCGGAGCGAACCGGCCTGACGCTACGAAAACCTTGTTTCGCCAACGGAGGAACCCAAAGCGAAGTCATTCGCGGTCCGAGTCCTCGCAAGCCACGTAAACGTACCACCACGGTCGAGTGTTTTCGTTCCCGTCGGGATCACCAAAGCTTTGTGGAGGTCGAACTTCTGCTCGAGGGAAGCTTCCAGATGCTTCTAGGAAGAGGCATAGGCGTCGAAAGAGTAGCTGAAGTTGAGGATGGGCGTACTGTGGTCCTCGTGATGAACATCTGACAAGAAACGCAACACCTCACTAAAAGCGCAGCTGTGGGCCACGTCGAGGAACTGCGAAACTCTGGCGGAATCGCCGCGACTGCTGAAGAATCAATGCCGACTCAGCAAGACTACGTCGGCCAGCGCAGCTCGGCGGTGACCCTAAGCTTCCGGGTCCGAGACGAGCGGCAGCTGAGTGACCTCCTCGCCGAATACAGCCACTGCTTCGCGACGTCGTCGAAGATGTGCCTAACCACCGCGGCGAAGCATCGCATTACCGTTACCCGAGGACGATGCGCTCCCTGTGCCATCGGTCGCCGCGATCGAGCCCTCGGAAAAAAAAGTGAAAGCCGTTTACAACTTCGCCGTATACTTGCCGAATGAGAGCGCCCAGCTCTTGACGAGGAAGGAGGGGGTACGGGGGGGGGCCAAGTGACCTCGAGGGGGGGGGAAGGGGGTCCCGTGGCGTCAGGGGTCACGTGACGTCGCAGATGACGTCATCAATGATGATGACGATGCGGATCGCCGATGACGTCATCACTGACGTCACTGATGACGTCATCAGTGATGATGACGATGACGATGACGACGCGGATGCCGATGACGTCATCGGCATCATCCTGTCTATCCCGAAGGTCCGCCGTGGTCCCCCCAGGTCACGTGACCCCCTGGTCGCGCCCCCGAGGTCACGTGATGATGACGATGACGATACGGCATGCCGATGACGTCATCAGTGACGTCACTGATGACGTCATCGGCATCCGTATCGTCGTCGTCATCATCATCACGTGACCTCGGGGGTCACGTGACCTGGGGGACCAAGTAACCTCGGGTATTATAGATCTGGAGCGGATGCCGATGACGTCATCGGCATCCGTATCGTCATCCTCATCATCATCACGTGACCTCGGGGGTCACGTGGCCAGGGGTCACGTGACATGGGGGACCACGTGACCTGGGGACCACTTGACTTGGGGGACCACGTGACCTGGGGGTCACGTGACCTCGGTCTTGGTCACGTGACCTGGGGGAGTCACGTGACCTGGGGCCCACGTGACCTGGGGGGTCACGTGACCTCAGGCGGTTACGCCGACGGCGACGCCGACGGCAACGGCGACGCCGACGCCGCTCAAGCCGGAAGCGGGCGCCTAAGAGCTGCGCTCTACAAAAAGGAGGTCATCCAAATGCAAGTGGAAGAAATGCTGAACGACGACACTATTCAGCCTTCAAACAGTCCGTGGGCCTTACAGTCGCACTGGTTAAGAAGAAGGACGGAACGCGTAACTTTGCCTGGACTACCGGCAGTTGGATGCGGTGACCAAAAATGACGTATACTCACTCCCCCATAGACGACACGCTAGGACCGGCTACGCCACTGTTGATATTTTTCATCGATGGATCTCAAGAGCGGCTACTGTCACATCGAAGTTGACGAACGCGACCAGGAGAAGACGGCCTTCGTCTCACCGGATGGACTGTGCGAGTTCAAGGTGATGCCCTTTGGACTATGCACGGCACCAGCAACTTTCCAGCGCGTCATGGATACCATACTGGAAGGACTGAAGTGGCAGAGCTGTCTCGTCTACCTTGACGACTTCGAATCGGCGACTTCTTCGAGCACTTGCGACGACTTCGAGGTCTTCTCTAAGCCATACGGACATCAGGACTCACCTTCAAGCCGTCAAAGTGCCGGTTCGGCTATGACGAACTAAAGTACCAAGGCCACGTTGTTTGTAATAAAGGCGTTCGCCCAGGCCCAGAGAAAACTCGCGCCGTCGCAGCATTTCCAGCGCCGACAGGGAAGGAGGCCGTGAGAAGATTCCTTGAACTATGTGCCTACTATCGGGGCTTGTTCGGGATTTCGCAATGATTTTTTGCACCGCTCACCAAACCTCGCAAAGGACGCCGAGAAGTTCGAATGGGCTGAGGAGCAGCAGCAGGCATTCGACGAGCTGACACAAGGACTCCAGACTCCTGCTGTTCTTGGACACTTCGATCAGGGTGCGGAAACCGAGATTCACATGGACGCTAGTAATGCAGGACTTGGGGCGGAACTGGTTCAAGTGCAAGAAGGCACCGAACGAGTCATCACCTACGCAAGTCGGACACTGTCCAAGGCGGAGAGAACTTACTCCACGACTGAAAAACAATGCCTTGCGGTCGTCTGGGCAATCACGAAGTTCCGCCCATACTGGTAAGGAAGCCCGTTCCGCGTTGTCAAAGACCATCACTCGCACTGCTGGCTTGCGAACATCAACGACCCTTCAGGACGCCTCGCACGATTGAGTCTCTTACTACAAGAGTTCAACATGACTGTAGTCTACAAGTCAGGCCGCAAGCACAGTGACGCCTACAGCTTGGCCAGGGCCCCTGTCGAAACACCTTCCGGCAGCAGAGACAACGATGACGACGAGTGCTTCCAAGGAGCAGTGAACAACGACAACATGGCACGACCTTAACAAGACGATCCCGAGCTGCGCGCATTAATTGAGCACCTGGAAGTGCCCGGCAGTACCGAACCACGTGTTTTCTCACGAGCCCTGCCGACCTTCGCCATTCGATAAGCTGCACTCTACAAAGAGATCTTCGGAGACAACTCGCCGTCTCTGCTGTTAATCCCGACCGCCGGACCGACATTCGAGAGGAGATCTTTCAAGCCTGCCACGACGACCCGACGTCCGGACACCTTGGTTACAGCCGGACACTAGCCCGTATTCGTGAAAAGTATTACTGGCCCCAGCTTCCCAAAACCGTCCTCCTCTACACACGATCATGCCACGAGTGCGAGCGTACCAGCAACGCAAGAAACCTCCGATGAGGCCGGCCGGTTTCCTGCAGCCAATTTCTCCGCCAACTGCACCATTTCAGCTTGGGCCTACTTGGCCCTTTTCCGCCTTCGACATCGGGAAACCACTGCATAATGGTCACTCAAAGATTATCTCACGCCTGTACGCCGAAAAAAAAAACTTCCTTCAGAAACTGCTGTGGAAGTCGCCAAGTTTTTTATTGAGCCATCGTCCTCCGGCACGGCGCTCCGGAACGTCTGATCTCAGACCGTGGATCATCGTTCATGGCACAGCTGGCGAAAACATCTTTCGTCTCAGCCTCACCAGCCATCGTCGCACCACTGCGTACCACCCGCGGACCAATCGGCTGACGGAAAGCACTCAAGAAGACCATCGCCGACATGACCTCCACGTACGTCGAAGTGAAGCACAAGACATGGGACGAGATGTTGTCGTACGTCACATTTGCCTAGAACACGGCCGTGCTAGAGACCACCGGGGTGACACCCTTTCAACTGGTTCATGGTCGCAAAGTAAAGGCAATGCTAGACGCGATGTTAACTCACGACCCGGCAGTTGACGATACGACGACGCCCAGGTGGTTTCCCAACGGGCAGAAATTCGTCAGCTCACCAGACTCCGGATTAAAGCCAAACAACGTGTTGACACTGGCCGCTACAACCTTCATCGTCGGGACATCCACTTCCAGCCCGGACACAAAAGGTATGGGTGTGGACCCCGATTTGCCACCGCGGTCTCAGCGAAAAGCTGTTAAAACGCTAATTCGGACCCTACAAAGTGCTTCGTCGACTTGTGGATTTGATCTACGAGGTGATGCCCGACGGAAGACGGACTTCATCACGACGCCCTCCACGGCCGGAAGTCGTCCACATCGTGCGCCTCAAGCCGAACTGAGATCGATATGACTGTGTTTTTACAAGCCTCAGTAGAGTGCCATTATTTTTTTTGCTGTTTTGTTTCCTGGCATTTAACATCGAGAAACTGCGCCTTTAAATGGGGGAGCAATGCCGCTCGCGGTGCCGCGCGAGCGCGTGGCTGATTGGTTACAGCTTCTGGCTATCACGCGAAAGCTCCGGGTTCGATTCCCCAGGAAGCGGACTCCTCTTCTATTTATTCATTCAACGTGACACTCGTAAGTTAGAGAACCTTCTCATCTTATGGAATTACGAAGGTTCCACGCTCGGACCGTTCTACGCTGATTGTTCCAGAAACCCACAAGAACGAAAAAGGTGCTCCATGTAGCGGTCCGGAGTCAGTCTCGCCCCAGCGCTCGATCCTGCTGTTTCGCCGGCATCGACGCCTGCGACGCTTGCTTTTCTCGATTCTGTTTTGGGCACAAGTTCTCCCTTTAAACGTTTGGTTTCTTCGGTTATACTCCTCATCATTTGTCATTCGTGACAATATGAACGCAGCGTGCGCAGGGGCAATGTGCTATTTTAATATCACGCTTACTTTCTTTCCGCATCTACGGTTGCTGATATGTCTGATTTTGCATCCTTTACACTTTCTTAGTTGCTGAGTTTCTGCAGTATTTTGCCATGGCTGACCATTTGCGTGTTCTTCCGAAATGTGAATGCAATTCTTTGTGCCTGCATGAAGTTACAAACGAGAGAGACGTCAATGTTCACGCGGAAGACTACAGATGATATTGTCGCCACACGACATCGGTTCCAGTATTAATACGATAACCCAATGATTTAGGCCGAACTTCTAGAGCATATGCAGGGGGCGGGGGGGGGGAGGGAGCTCAACTCATATATTTCCTCCTCCTTTCCCGGGACAATGCTTTATTTTATTTTTCCGCCGAAACTTATCGAGGCTTTAACTACCCTTTTCACACAGGTTTTTCATTATTATGTATGAAAAAAATACAACCGGATATTCATTGGAGCGCAGTCATTCTAGTTTTTACATTATATGTAACAGTAAGCGCCTTCAGATTTCTTGGGTTTCTAAGTGTTTTCTCGCTGAAGATTCTATGCTGCTGCACTCCCGACGTTTCCTCAAATTTCCAGTGGATTTTTCTTAACAGCCACTTTCTAGGTTTCCCGCAACAATACGTCCAGCAAAGTCATTTTGGTTTCCATGCAACGGCGAGGGCAGTCTTTTTGAAATCGTAGAGATATGTAGACATTGTAACATACATGTAACCTTCGTCTGGAATTATTCAAGCCGTCTACACACTTCGTAGTGAGGCTCACAACCAAAGTTGCAGTTGCGTTCTCACGGCCCAAAACGGGCCCCTACTGAAAAAAAAAAAAACTTGAAATTTAAACTCGTGGCAAACTGGTCGACGTGCTTGAATCAAACAGGTGGCATACTTTTCGATCCGTTCGAATCAAACGTGATTATTGGATACGGGTGCTTGTTCGGAATGGCAGCCGTTTGAAACGATACGCGTTTGATATGAGTGCGTTTGATTCTGGTGCCCGTTCGACCTGGCACATGACCACGCATTTGAACGCGCCATTCGGGTAGGCAAACTTTACGCTAACCCTATATGGGTATCATCTGGAAGTTTGGTTATATTAAACTTATTTAAGACGTCTCGAAACCAATAAACATTTATATAACATGAAGAAAACACGTAGAAAAAATGTGCTCGCGTAGGTCCTGGTAATTGGGCAGGAAAGCAGACACAAAATATTGCTTTCAATTTTACTAGACGTGTATTACAACCTATTCCTTAAACAAGTACAAACGTTCAAGCGATCTGTGAAATGTGAAGAGGCACTTTAAGCTTTTTCAACTGAGAAGATTGCAAAGCAAACAAGAACCAAGGTAATTCTAGACTAGAATTGTAGACATTCGGGGAACTTATTCTCCCGGCTGCCGCGAGAATGGACGCCCTACTGAAAGAAAACAATATGGCGCCTATTTGAAAAAAAAAACGGGTTTATACCGGTAACAATTTAGCTATAACGGTCACCTATTTGGGCAAACAGGTCACTCCTTTCGCAAGTGGGTAACTTGTCTGGGCAAATGGGCCACTCGTTTAGGTAAAGTTGTCGCACCTTTGCTTAATTCGGTGGCCATGTTGCACAGACGGGTGCCCGTTGACCGGCAAACTGTACCGGTTTAATCAAACGGCTCTCCGGAGCCCATTTGATACTGAACGTACAGATCAGCGGCATGGGCACGCCTGTTTCAGCCGTGGCAGCCTATGTTTCCGGAAGGCTGGAAGCGCCGGATTATCGATTTCACATCGTCCGCCTATTGCAAGTAATTATATTTATATTTTATTAGCGCTGCTGTTCGCTTACACTGCAACTACAATTAACTTTTTTTTAACGCAAAAACGACGTTGGTGAGCCGCTATTTTTTACAGAACTGTAAAACTTTGGTGTTCTTTGTTGTCTCACTTTACTTATTCAGCTCGAATCTCTCTCGCAGAAGACCCGACCGCGTGAGAAAATATACTTCTAGATTTCAAGACGCAGCGAAGGTAGCGCGAATACGTGACTGCAAAAACATCGAGCACTGCGAGAGCTCGCCCGCCGTTGCCGCAGTCAAACGACAAGATCGCGCTGAGTGCTTTCTTCGGTCGGCTGCAAGCTGAGCTTCTGGCCAGCGCCAATTCTAGCGTTCGAGCGTGCTGAAATGCGCGCGATTCGCCTGCTTTCGGGGCTGCACGTCGTGCTGGAATGCCTGACGAGAGGGTGTGGGGGTGTTTCCGTGTCCTGCACCTTGACCGCGCTCCTTCCCTCCTCTCTGTTCTTCTCTGTCACATGACCCGAGAGAGAGAGGTCACCAGCAGCGGGCGGGCCGCACGCTGATCAGCATTGCCTCCCCTCTGAGACCCGGAAACGTGCGCGCTGACAGCCGCTCTTTTTTTTTTTTTTTTGTCTGCTTGTTGTCCGTTGCAGTTCGAACCAGTGTTGTACGAGGGTAGAAAGTTGGGCAAGTTGGGGGTTCATAATGATCAAAAAGCGCGACAGGACAACGGACACAGAGGAGACACAGACACAGCGCTGTGTCTGTGTCTCCTGCTGTGTCCGTTGTCCTGTCGCGCTTTTTAATCACCAGTGTTGTACGGAACGGCGTTCCAAGGAACGACGTTCCTGGAACGCGTTCCTTTTAGAAGTAACGAAGGAACGTCACCGTTTCATTTTGCACCGGTAGAACTGGAACGGGAACTATTTACATTTTCACAGGAACGGCAGAAGGAACAGAGTTCCTTTTCCTTCGTCCAGTGGGAATTGTATTTATTATATTTGTTTAATTCTTAAAAAGTATAAAAATAGTGTATTCACAGAGAGCAGGATATCGCTATTTTTTCTTTTTACTTAAGGCTTTATTTTGTGGGGTTTTCGCTTGGTAACATTAGGGTGAAGGAGAGCTAGTGCATTGATTCCTTTTTCAGTGCCCGAGACTGCGGTACAAAAAAAAACATTTTGTCGAAGGAAAATATAGAAAAATGGACGTCTGAAACTCAGCTACTTTCTTTGCTTCCACGAATCCTCATACGCCCAGAAATCTAAGATAGAATACAGCCATCACAAAACTTATACAAAAGACCCACAGTTACACCAAAAGACCAGGTTACCAGACATCGAATGCACACTTGTATCCCGAACATTGAGCAGATGCATGAAAATTAGCCTTCATTCCTCTCCTCTTCTCCCACCTTCAAACTGAACAAAGAATCCGACTTTCACAAGGAAGGACGTGTAGTTTTCAACACTGACCTTCCAAAAAACCCTACCCTCTTCTCCACTTGATCCCCTTGCGGAAAGCAACATCGAGAAGCAGCTGTTGTTAAGTTCGAACAAGGGACTTTGTTAGATTGAAACGTGTGAGGTTGTTGTAAAACGCTCGTGCAATGTGGGGTAATAGTACATTTTGCTCGTCTGAAACTCGCATACAGACATGAATATGGCAAAACGCTGAGATTTTAAAAATGAATATATCAACAAATGAAACCTTGCTTCCGCTTGTTTTCTTCTCCTGCTATCTTCCCATCTTGGCATTCAAATTAGCATGTGGCCATATGATGAGATAGATAAAAAAACACTCTTGTTTGATTTAACTAAATGTGGTAATTAGCAACATACAAAGGTAACGCATATGTAACGATACGTTCCATTTTTTTAAACTGTTAAGGGAACAAGTTTCTTTTCTCACAGACGGAACTTCTAACGGTAATGCGTTCCAAAATAAAAAAGAAACGAGGAACGAGCTTCTGTTCCTCTTTTTGAGGAACGTGTAAAACACTGGTTCAAACTTCATTCGTCCTACCTGTTTCGATCTGTCGCCTTACCCTGCGGTCTTATTAGGATGTCTCTCCACAACGTATTGGATGTGCACCAAAGCCATCAGTGTTCGAAAAGTCCTAAGCGTAAATCGGCCGCAAGCGGTTCTTCAAACAAGTGAGGAATTTTTGCGGTTTGGTCGAGTTCGACAAATGACAGCTTGTGCGCCGCATCGTGTTGAAACTTCAACGAGCCTTCCTTCTCGTGTTTGTGTTTGTGTGGTTGTCCTGCTTTGACCGTGTTGACATATATCTTGGATTACATCATTCAAGTCTGCTATTATTATGGTAAGTGCACTACGACCTACTTGTTGCTCAACAAGTGACCGTTCTTCTACGCGTAATCTTCCAGATCATCTGCACACTTACGCAACGTCTATCCTCGCGGCAGCCGGGAGAATAATTTCTCCGAAAGTGTACCATTATAGTCTAAAATTCCCTCGGCACTTGTTTGCTTTGCAATCTTCTCAGTTGTATAAAAGCTTGGAGTGCCTCTTCACATTTCACAGATCCCTTGCACGTTTGTACTTGTCAACGAAATAGGTTGTAATAAACTTTTAGGAGTATTGGAAACAATATTTTGTGTCTGTTTTCCTGCCAATTTGGAAGCGCTTGTGCGAGCACATTTTTTCTACTTGCTTCCTCGTGTTATATATACGTTTATGAGTTTCGGGACGTTCTAAAAAAGTTTAAGAGAACCAACTTTACAGACAATAACCATTTAGGGCTAGCGAATAACTTGCCTATCCGAATGGCGCGTTGAAATGTGTCGTCACGTGCCAGGTCAAACGGGCACCCGTATGAAACGAGCACCCATATCAAACTGGCATCCATATCAAATGGATATCTTTTCAAACGGGTACAGTTTCAAACGGGTACCCGGATCCCATAATCACGCTTGATCCAAACGGATCGACAAATTTGCCACCGGTTTGATTCAAACGGGTAGACTAGTTTGCTACCCGTCTGAATTTGAAATGTTTTCTTTCAGTAGCGACTGTTTAATTCTATAAATATTCTGGAATGGTACGCGCAGAAGTACGGTCAATCGTGGCCAACAAGTAGGTTGCAGTGCACTTACCATAATAATAGCGGACTTCAAAGATCTAATCCAAGGTATGTGTCGACTGGTCAAGCAGGACAACCACACAAAAACGAGAAGGAAGGCTCCTTGAAGTTCCAACACGATGCGGCCCACAAGCTGTCGTTTGCCGAACCCAACCAAACCGCAAGAATTCCTGACTTCTTTGAAGAATCGCTTGGTGCCCATATTCGTGAAGTACTTTTCGAACAGTGATAGCTTTGGTGCACATCTAATACGTCGTCGAGAAACATCCTGATAAAACTGCATGGTAAGGCGACATATCAAAGCAGGTAGGACGAACGAAGTTCAAACAGCAACAAACAAGCAGACAAAAAAAGCGCTGCCAGCGCGCGCGCGTTTGTATCTCGGAGGCAATGATTATCAGTGTGTATGCGCGCAGCGCGCCTGGTGCCCTCCTCTTCCTCGGGTCACGTGATAGAGGTGAGCAGAGAGGAGGCAGGGAGCGCGGTCAAGACGCAGGACACCGGAACACTCCCGCACTTTCTCCTGCATGCATTCCAGCACGACGTGTTTGCCGCTTCGGAAAGCAGGGGAATCGCCCGCATTTCAGCACGCTCAAACGCTGCAAATGGCGCCGGCCAGAAGCTCGGCTTTTGCCCGAGCGAAGAAAGCGCTTAGTGCGAGATCATAGCTTGACTGCAATTATCTCGCACTAAGTGTAATACAAGTGTAATACAACGAAGTGTAAACTGCACCTTTATTTTCTATATCTTCAGCATCATGAAGCCTTACAATGATCTCGTAGAACACGGCCTGTT
>JAZHYW010011096.1:0-30664 GCA_037355805.1 Ixodes ricinus | reverse complement strand
TCCGGGAATGCGAAACGCGATTACAGCTAGCTTCTCTGACAACCTTCGAGAGGCCCGAGAAAGTCTAGACGTCGCCCGAGTGCAGCAGTCGTAACAGTACAACCAGGGGCAACGTGACCTGCAGTTCGAGTTGTCGCAGTTTAATTTGGATACAGCTGACGGCAGCAAAGGGCTGGAACCAGAACAACCAGAGAAACTACCACGGCCGCCGATGCTGATACCAGACAGCCACTGGCTGAAAGCCATTACAGTCCCGGAGAGCAGCGAGGCTGCAGCACAGATTCCAACGGAATGTCGAATCCAGCCCGAGCCTATCATCATTGAACCGTGCATGACGATCACTCTGCTCGGTTTTCCTTTTGCCGCACTTTTGGATTCTGGGGCCGCTCTATCTCACTTAGAGGGGATTTTGTTTTCGAACTCTGCAAAGCAAAAAAGATAAGTCTCCGGGAATGCGAAACGCGATTACAGCTAGCTTCTCTGACAACCTTCGAGAGGCCCGAGAAAGTCTTGACGTCGCCCGAGTGCAGCAGTCGTAACAGTACAACCAGGGGCAACGTGACCTGCAGTGCATTTCATGCCGTGCAATTTATAAACATTGTACCTTGTGCTAACGACTTGTAATCCAGATATGGGTTTACCCATCTTGTGACAGGAGACAACTATCATCAACCTGGCAGCCCCTCTATGGACGTCGCAGAGCCAGAGGCCAGTGCCGCAGCAGCTACAGGAGCAGCCCCGTATCCCCCCACCGAGCAGACCGTACCTGCTCCTGCAGCTGCTTCAAGCTGCAGCAGCGACAGGGTGGCGGCTACTCAGGATGAAGGCAGGCCGGCCAGAGGGAGAATGGTGCTCCTAGAGCAGACTCTCTCAGCAGAGAACGATGTACGAAGTTCTCTGCTGAGGGCAGAGTCTGCCATCCGGATCAAGCTCCTTGAGGAGGACCAGCACATGAAGGTGGCAGAGCACCAAATGAAGGTGGCAGAGCACCAAATGAAGGTGGCAGAGCACCGTGTGCGGCTCCAGGTGGAGCAGACAAATTTAAAAATTGCTGAATGGAAGCTGAGGGAGCTTCAGCAGGGAGGCGAAAAATAAAAAGCCGTGCCAACGCCTTGACTTTTGAAAGGATCTAATTTATTTCACAGAAGTTGAAAGCTGGGGCTATATCCAGAAAGGGATAGGGTGCGATTTCAGCTTGTTTCACATTAGGCATGCTTTGAGAAAATGCATGATTGCATAATGGCTCCTGCCTTTCATCTATTATTATCATTTGGACTAGTAAAAAGCCACTGCACAGTCACTACAGCAAAGGGTTTGGCAATATTTTCACATTTTTATTGGTGAAAAAACAAGAATAAAGAAAACAGTAAAGGCATTTGCAAGATACACACAAAAAAAACTTATTTACATATGAACTTACCTCCAGACGATGCTTATGGGACAGTTTCATTGGACGCCGTGCTATTTACTCCAGTACAATGGAAAAAAGCCACTTTCACGACAAAAGCTTTAAAGGGGCGATGGAACAATTTTCGTACTTCGTGCAGATACTGCGTAAAACAAATCCTTAAAGTTTATGAGCTGAAACATGTTGTGTTTTTAAACCCGTGCAATAAAAAACGCTGAAGAAAAAAATTAAATAAATGGCAGAGTTTTTCCCTTTAACTTGCAGCCAGAAAAAGTGGCCAAGTGATTTGGAGACGATTATATGGCACCAATGTTGATCATAGTACAGGACACGCGCCGAATTGCAAACATTGTTGGTGTGGCTATTGTCGTCGTTGCAGCACTTGGACACGAGCCACTACCTGAATGATTGCCAAGCTGTTATCACATGCCCAAATCGAGTGCTCACGCAATACTATAGGGTCCAATCTGTGAGCCGCATTCAAATATTGTCACTGGGAGGGGGACTACACCGACAATGCGACCCCTGAGCTTTTGTGGAGTTTTGTGAAGGAGTGATTGAAAGAAAATGCTTGCTTTTATCTGAAATTACACTGCAACAAAAAATGTTTCTCGGTCAGCAGCATTGCATTCAAGTATACTAGGGTTCCTCTAGTGCCAGTAAGCTTGTGTAGAGTGAAAAACATTATAACTGAATATTGTTCCACCGCCCCTTTAAGGCAAAGCTCGATCAGTCATTGAAAGAAGTGTCTACTTGAAGCTTCTTTCGATGATTTGCTCCCGTTTCTGTATGCCCGTGAGGGAGTCCTCCACGGTGTCCACGGGTGGCAGGTGGACTGGCCGTGTGGCCCTCCTCCTGGGTCTGCGTGCCCTAGGCACAACTGGCGGAGCTGGGGGAGGTGGAGGCTGTGGGTCCTTCCTCAGGCAGGCCAGGTTGTGGAGTGCAGCGCAGGCAGTGATAATCTGCACGGCCCGACGTGGCTTGTGTTGCAGCCTCATGTCGAGGCAGGGGAAGCGCCGCTTCCAGATGCCAAAGGCCCTTTCGACGGAGTTTCTCGTCTTGATGTGGGCCTTCTGGTACCTGATCGTGTGAGGGAATATCATGATTGGCTAATTAAATTATAATATTGCCTGTAGATCCCCTTCATATCTTTCTCCCGAGTAGCTCGATTTCAAAATGCTTCAGCACCACTTAAAACAACGCACTAGCCGCAGACAACGACAAACAGGAGAAGCTTCACTTGTCCCGCCTCCAGCAGCAGCATCAGCATCATACATTCGGTAACACATTGGCATCTCGTGCACCTTGTGCGTGCATGTGCAGCCAAAGCATGCCAGAAGGCATTGAGCGTGCTCTGGAGGCAGGGCAGAAAGACTCCCTGCAGTTCTCACCGTTTCAGTGACTATAATCCTCAATAAGGGCAGATATTTGCGGGGCTAATGTTGGCACACCCAGTATCTTACTTATTTTTGTTGTATCGTATCTCGTCGCGTTGTACCGGCTGGCTCGGGCCGCTTGCTCGGCCGCCTTCCTTAGGCCGATACTACAATTTTGTTTGTGCATTATTTAAACATCGCAACTAGCGCACAAGTTCAGTAGTCTTACTACTGTTCCACGTTTGTATATAATGTTTTCCTTGTCTCCACACATAGCCCTACATTTGCTCAGGCACTTGTAGGATTTACTTGCCTGCCTCGTGGTGTGTTGGCTGGACCGGGATCTGCCAGGGGGTCATCAGGAAAAAGAAGCAGGCGTAGCCCATGTCCCCAAGCAGCACCCCTGGTACCCGGCGTTCCTCGTACAGCACCCGCACACGGGAGTTATCAAATATCCGGCTGTCGTGTACCGACCCGGGCCAGCTCACAACAACATCATAGAATTGCAGCTGGGGGCCGGTGACAGCCTGCAAGTAGATTGCGTTGAAATGAAACATGGAGACATGAGTAAGAAAAATTAGTGGCAATGGTCCCATCGAATGAAGCTGTCGTAATACTCGACAAATATTTTCATTAAAAAACTGCTCAGTGATGTGTTCTGACAATGTCAATATGAAAATTGCAAGCTTCGAAAAGTATGAATATTGCAGTTCATTTGGAAGCGAATATCGAATAACGTATTATTTGAAACTACTATTAGAAAATTAGAATATTCATGCAGCCCTACTTTTTGAACATAGTAATTGTGCAGCCCTACTTTTGCACATAGCATCAAGGGGAAAAATATTTACTTTCTTAATTTTCAGTGGCATCGCCAACCATGTCATGTGCCAGACGCTTTAGAGCAACATGTAGCAGGTTATTCGTTCTGGCTCAGTTTGGCCTAGCAGTTCAACCACTGCATATAGCGAAGCAAAGACGAGAGGGCTTCGACTACGAAAGTTTCAAGTTATACATGTGTAATGCTTGGGGCAGAATTTCCAAATTTCATGCAGTCGAACATGAGCGCATACTCCAATGAATGACATCTCGCGCTCGCGCAAGCGCTGCTCTTTAAACTCTCAATTCGGTAAAGCGCGAACTCTGCACTCGTTACCTGGACGTTGATGGAGAAAACTCCCTTGCGGTTGCGGAACACCTCCGCGTCGTCGCCGCCGGGGCTCTTGATTCGCACGTGGGTGCAGTCAATGCACCCGGTGACGCCGGGGAATTTCGCAAGTGAGAAGAAATCGAGCATCACCGTGTTGAACTGGGCGGCGCTGGGAAAGTGAACGAGGTCCCGGAACAGGTGCCTCGCGATCAGCTGCGTAACTACTCCGACCGCGCGGCACACTGTCGGTTGGGACACGTTCACAAGGTCCCCAGTCACGACCTGGAAGGTCCCGGCACCATAAAACCGCAGCGTGACCAGCAGTTGCAGCATGGGGGTCAGCGGAAGGCCCCTGCAGTCGGTGCTGGTTTGTAGAGGCAGCATCCCGAGCAGCTCCCGCACGGTTCCCTTCGTAAAGCGGTACCGCGCCAGGAACTGCCCGTCGTTGTAGCGCTCCATTGGGTTTTCTCTATCTCGAATTGATGGTCGCGGGACTCGTGGCAAAGGAAACGCGTCCCCGAAGACGATATCGCACGCGCGAGTTGCGAATTCGAAGGCGGAGATCCTCTCGGCGACGTCGCTTCGCCAAGCCGCCATGTTGAAACGACTGCGAAGTCGCGTTCAAGATAGGTCCAACCCAGTCTTGAAATTTGGGCACTTCAAGTTCGCTTCAAGCTCCGTTCAAGATCGGTTCAAGTTAAGTTGCGTTTATGAAGCGCGCTTGCTCGTCGCAAGACGGACTTGAGCAAGTTGAAGCTCGACTTCAGAGCAAGTCACATCTATGAATTCGGGGGTAAGTGGCAAGAAAACAAGGTGCGCGCAAGGCCTTTCCCACCCGTTCCACACCCAAAACGTCAGCCATATCCTGTTCGCGCGTTGTTGAGCCGCTGTGACTTAGATGCGGCTCCCCCAAACTTGCCTTTGTCCCCGTCATGCGTAATCTTCTGCCCCGAAGTCAACACAAAGAAACCATCTTCCCTCTCTGCTCGGCCAGAAGGAAGAGAGAGGCTACTAGAATCATTTACTCTCGAATTGATGTTTCTACAAAAGGTCCAAAAATGCGCAATGTTTTGCACGAATTCATAGTGACTTTGTGTGATGACGTTACTTTTGTGGTTCATGGCTGCGGTTTGTGCTTATCGTTTTTTAACGGCGCGCTTTTTAATACAGTAATTGACCTTTTGCAGAAACATTGGTTCGAGAGCAAATGAGTTCTAGCATCCTCTCTCTCTTCCTTCTGGCCGAGCAGAGAGGGAAAATGGTTTTTTTGTGTCGACTTCGGGGTAAAACATAACCCACGATGGGGACAAAGGAAAGTTTGGGGGAGCCGTATCTAGCTCACAGCGGCTCAACGGGCGAACAGGATGTGGCTGACGTTTTGGGTGTTAAACGGATGGGAGAGGCCTTGGGCGCGCTCTTGTTTTCTTGCCACTTAGTCTCGAACCCAGTCGCGTGTCTAGGTGGCACCACATATTCGCCAAAAGGTTCATTGGCTGATCTTCCGCGGGAAAGGTTGTCACAGGATTTAATTGATTTCGTGTTTCTTGTTTTATTGTAGCGTTCGTCGTAGAGTACAGGCCCAAGACTGAATGTATTAAAGCGGGTACATAAATGATAGTCCGCGCCCGTATTAAAACTTTTTTTCCCAAACTACATAATGAAACGTTTCCGGCTAAAACATGGCTAGTTAAAAAAGGAATACCAATCGCATGGTCAGAGAACTGAGTCCTATGCAAGAAACCGGAATCCATTGGGCACGTATTTCTAGACTGCTGGGACGCGGTGTTTTTTTCTGGGATAGGGTAGATAATTGGGCTAGTAGGTAATTAAACATCCAAACGGTATTAGAGCACACGTAGGGAGAAGAGAGAATATCTTTCTTGTCTCTACGTGTGCACTATTACCGTTTAAATGGCTTTCTGGGATATCCTTCAACATAACCTTAGGAAGATTTCCCTTTAACCTCTCAGGGCATTCGAGTCTGTCGAAGAAGAGGGCAATGTGCGGTATGACTTGATAATGATTTTGGGCCTGCACAGTATTTGGCGGTGTCGTACCCCAAAATTAATTAAAAGTCGTACCCCAAAGTACCCCAAAATAATCAATTACAGGTAATTCGATTACTTGTAATCAGCACCGTACAAACCTGACGAGTTATTCGAAATTGCGAACTACCAGACAAAGTGTGCTGTAATTGCCAGCGGGACTGCTGCGTGCTGGAAAGACATGTTGAAGGAGATGTGCCTTCAGCCAGTGTGCTGCACAATGTTTGCAATGGGTTCTGAGAACGGAACCTGGGCGGCGGCAGTGGGAAGGCGGGGGAGCGTGTCGCCACAGGGTGACCACGGAAGTATTTCGCAACGGCGGCTGCCGGAAGGGTGCTGGGGCGGGGGGGAGGGGGGGAGGGAGGGGAGGGGGGAGGTCGAGGGTAGGGGAAAGCTTCGCCTGATAGCACCTGGATGTAACAGGGAGGATGGGGAAGCGGAGAGCGCTTTCCCGTAATCACGTGGGTTTTCCGTAACAGTGGTGGCCTTCGGGGGAAGAAAAAAGGGGGGAGTGGCGAGATTGATTGCCTTGCCGCAGTTGGTGTGTATGTGTGAGGAACAACGGGGAGAGGGAAGTTGCAGTGCCTTTGTTGTAGAAGGGTTTTGCGTGCGTACATGAGCATGTTTTCCCCTAAAAGGGACACTAACACTAACAGCTACCGCTCTAAAAAAGTGCGACTTGTCTAAAAACGTATTATTTTTTGTGGAAAACGAGCTATTTAGCAGTGAGATTCGACGGATGCAACGGTAAGGCTTATGGACCAAAGAAAATGCAGTACAATTAATTAAAAGTCGTGTTATAGCCGTTCAGAGAAAAGCCGCCGTTGGACCGAAGTGTTAGAAGAAAAATAGAATAGCGTAACATCCAAGATGGCAGTCGCGGGCCCTAAGCCTCTATAAGCAGCTGGAGAAAACAATCCATCTTCGTGAAGTTGCCGGCGAATAGCCTACTTTTGTCAGTCAAGGCATGTAGAACAAGCCTATTCATTTCGTCGTTTGTTTCGTTTTTCTTCTGTCCCTTGTTGTTGTTTTTTTGTTGTTTTTTAATGTGCGCCTTAAAGGCGGAAAGAAGCTCTGCTTTCGATTATTCACGGGAAGCTCCGCGACTCGGCAAAATATTCTGGGTGGGTCGTTTCGTATTCGTTCGACACAAGACTGAATTATACCGCGACGCCCTGAAAAATGATCTCTAATTGTGCCCAACGCCGAGAAGAGGTTGCTCGAGTCGTCCGTGAAAGGGCCGTCCTCCGAGCCACTTCTCTGAGCAGTTCGCTTTGTAGTACACGCTCCGCTCGCTGCCCCTGCGCTGTACTTGACATATACGAGGCCGGCTACATAACAGCTGACAATAGACAGGAAACCTCCCTACGCAGAACTATGCAGCTCCTTTGTTCTAGATGTGACGAATTGCGAAGAGGGTCCGCCCTAACAGACGAAACAAAGCGGGCCATGCGCAGACGCACGCACCAAAAAAGGAGCTTGCTCCCGATTTAGATGGATTCTTCTTCCACACTGACTAGATGAGAAATCTCGACGTAAGCTTTCGAGATCCCCGTCTCCTTCGAGAAGCTGTGGCGGGTCTATCGGCCGGTTTTGATTTATTGCGGCGCTTCGCGCGAAAGTCCAGCGTTGACGGATTGCTTGGGCCGACTTATTGCTAACGATGGGCCCACTTGGCAAGTTGCATTCTTCATTGCGGAGCGTAAGCTATGGGGAGAAGCGATGGCTCGGCGAAAGAGAGGTAGCGATTTCTTCCAGGCGGAGGCAGCCCGTGGTGCTTGGTCAATGAATGTAGAAACCATGGCTTAAACGGGGTACCGACAACGACGTTCGTTGTTAACTTTTTACGGCGATAGCCATTGTTGACAGGGTTTCGCAGCGGGTTCCGTGTGTGTTTCGTGTACGTACAGTCTCCAGCAATATGAAAGACTCTTTCGCCGATCCAGTTTCAGGCTGCTGATAAGGATTCTCTTTGGGAAGTTCTACAATGCTTGTTCTATTCTCGCTCCATAAAGCAATATAATTAACGTATGCTTAGCGCCGCCATAGAAACTGCTAGACGATTGGGTCTTTCATGTTGGAGACTACGTCGTGTCCAGCTATATTTATTCCCTATGTTTAGAGGGAAGTCACAGTGTCGTGACATTGTGACTTCACAGGTTCACGTGACGTCACGCAACATGAGGTCATAATTCTCCCGTTAAATTTATCGCACAAATTTAACCGCAAAATTCAGCGCGGAAACTTCTTCGCTAAACAGCGGGTGAGTTTGGTTAGGTTAACACTTGTTTTTGGAGTTCTCAAATTTGCTGCTATTCAGACTCATAAAAAACTTGTAGCTAACCAGAAAAAGAAAAAAAAACCCGACAATTTGACAGTTTAGTTCAGGACTGCGCTGCCTTGTTTCTCTATTGGCGGCTCGGGCTCCGGTCCTATATGGGTGTTTTCAGATAAGTTCGGCCAACCATTTCCAAAAACCAAATCCCAAACCTGTTCTGCAAAATAAATAAAAAAATAAATAAATGTGTCATTTGAAAAAAAAAAGTACAATTAGTGCGAGGCGCTTTCCGCGAATAGCGCCAAGTTCGCATTTCAAGCACCTCTCCCAAAGAAACTGTGATGGCTACATGTCTAGGAATATTTACCCAAAAACTGCGCAGAAGGAGGATTGACAAAAAAATCTTTTGATTAAGTAACGACAATGACAAATCCCAGAAAAAAACCGCAAACACGACACATTCCGCAAAAATATTTACATTTCTCCGCATCTATAAGCACCACAACTTTGAAACTTTGCCGGCGTGCTGTCCTCTGTCTTGTTAATACTGATGCTAAATATTGTTGTTCTGGGTAGCGGAACAAATTTACGGATATGATCATATGGGGCCATTTTTAATAATTAGGTGTTATTTTGAAACTTTATTAAAAAAAGGCCATTTAGATTTTTTTTCAACTCTCCCATATTAAGGCCAGTGATAGGCACTAACAGAATTTGCAAATACATGTTGAAGTATTTTTGTATATTTGAAGTTATAAAACTACAAATATGACCAAATTGGGTCTACCGCTGTACCGTGAATGGAGCATGTAGATAACCATAGATGACAAAAAATAATTATTTTACCAGGAATAAACATGCTCGAGGGTGGTCAGAAAGAAAATAATTGACAGCACCGAGGCGCACGGTGGCTTTAAACTGAGAATTCGTATTGTGTTTTTCTATAAGAGTCGCAGAAAATGCGCGCGGTCCAGAGCGATCGAAAGACACTCTCTTGTCGCATGCTTTGCATGGCCTGTTTTCAATAGCCGGCGTGTGGGGTTTCTGCGTACGCCACGTATAGGAAGGACGCTCTGCTTAACACATGTTTATCTCAGCCTTTTGCCTGGTGGTAACATGATATGGCTTGGCCGAACCAACGGGCACGCCTCCTCAGGGCATTGGAGCCACCACCGCGGTAGAGCGTGAAACGCGAACAGAACACAAACGGTGGAGAGAAACGTACAGGTTGTTTGAAAGTGATAGAAGTGATAGAAGACCCCAGAGATAGCGTTCACTTCCACTTGCCTTTCTCGTGGACCATCCGGCGGATGTTTCGTGAGCATCGTCCGCGAGTACTGCATACGCCTAGCGGCTCCCCGCGTTTCGATGGCTGAATCGTACAGCTTCAGGCGAGGTTCTGCCCTGAATATCTCAACAGGCACAAGAAAAAAAAAAATAATATCAAAGAAACTTTTGCAGTGTGAAGAATTTAGACATCACTTTGTTAAAGAAGCGTATGACAGAAGCATATCACTCCACCTGAGATGCCGACGTTTTGTGTCAGAACTGCTTCAGGCGCTTCAAGCAACTCGCCAAAGAATCTTCAGAGACATATCTGAGCCTGACGACATTTTCGTTTGTTAGGAAGCAGCCGTCGAAAATCTGAAGAGATTCGTTCAGTCAAAAAAATATCACGTCTGAAATCCGTACTTAAACGAATCAATCAGTCTTACGAAATCCCCGAAAGCCAAATTAAACGGCGAAGCCAGGATTTGAACTCTGGGCCTCACACACACACACACACACACACACGACCGGACATTGGGTGGCCCAAAGATCAAATCCTGGCTCCGCCGTTTATTTTGACTTTCGGGGGTTTCGTAAAACTTTGATTTATCCGATCAAGTATATAGATATATATCTGTACACTTGAGTATCGATATATATCTATATTAATATTGTAGTGAAGGAGATGACAAGCCTGGAGACCAGAAAGAAAACGACGATCGCGAGCGTCTCTTTTTTTTTTTTTCATCTGATCCGAATCGTTTTTGGCAATAACAGGCCAGTTCAGTTCATACCACTTTTTTTGCCTCACTGTTCTTTTTCGTTTCACCTGGCGGAGGTGAGGGCCTTTCTCCATCACCTCCACATCAAGTCTGGAGCTGAGAAGCCGCATTCTCACTTCGTTAGCAGCGATCACACCTCCTACTGCCAGTATGAGTTCCGCAATGACCTCAACGGTAACACAAGCAGACATCAGATCCCAGTCGGTACTGACTACCCGCTAACGTGAGCCTCATATTTTCTCCGGCATTGGCGACGCTGACGTCGACGACTGGATTGACGCCTACGATTGCGACAGTCGTTACAATCACTGGAACGATGCCACTAAATTGACTACCGCTATTTTCTACTTGTCCGACGTCGCAAAACCCTGGTTTCATAACCATGAACAAGACTTTGAAAGCTGGCAAACATTTGCCAACCGCCTTAGGGAATTGTTTGGAAGACATGCGATGCGACAGATTACAGCAGACCAAAAGCTTTCTTCGCACGCTCAACAGCCAACTAAATAATTTACATCCTACATTGAAGAGGTGCTGGATCTCTGCCACCAAGTGGACATCAACATGCCGGAGCACGAAAAGGTGCGTCATCTCCTGAATGGGACTGCCGAAAACGGTCTCCATGTTATACTCGTGCCTAATCCGCCAACCGTGAAGAAGATTGTCGGAATATGCCAGCAGTTCCACGAACTCCGAACCCAATGCTTGTCTGGCACAGCCACAGTCAAACCTTTCCCTGAGGTGAGCAGCATATCTGCACCACCAGTATGCCCAGACTTCAATAGCACCAGTTTGCGCCACTTGATTCAGCACATTGTTCGAGAGGAGGTGTCTCGAACTCTCCACCCGACATCAACATCACCTACATCAAGAGAGTCTGCACTGCGGTCACTCGCCCAAAACCGAGCTGGCTTCCTCTATTCCGCCGCAGGTTCCATTGCTGCTGCAATCCATGCGGCCGACCTATGCAGAAATAGCTGCACCAAAATTTACGGCCAACTTGGCAACTACCCTGCGGGCGACACGCCATACGTCCAACCGTTTGGCTATTCTCAACAACGCATGCAGTCTGCTCACCAACTGATCAAAAGCCGCCCTGTATGCTATTATTGTTGAACTAGATACCCGGATATCGATATCGTAGATAAGATCGATGTCAGAAACCGGATACCTGAATATCGGAAATGTGCACGGATTCGAACGCGGAGCAATCACAGCGCAGAAGGGCGGGGCCTATTTCGATCCGACCAACCACAGCGCAGGAGGGCGGGGCTTTTCTCCCTCTCCCATCCCAATGACAGGTCGTGGGCATCGATGGCCACGCCCACAGCGATCACCGACATAGACGGCCCCGCCCACAGGGCGATGCCAACGCCCACAGGGTGTTTGCCCATCGGCCGATCATCGTTGGTAGATCCATTGGTAGTCGTCAATGCCGTCATGTCATGTCATATGACATCATGTCACGTGACAACAGCGAATTTAAATTTCTTCGAAAAAGGCTTTTAAAAGACTTTTAGCTCTCGTCCCACGACCTTTAATTCAGTAGTCCGATGTGGTACTACTCCGCAACGGATGCAAGTGTCTATTACGTGCTTAGACGTTGTGTGCAATCGTGGTTAGTGCAAGGACTCGCCGCTCTCTTACGCTATGTCAAGTTTAAATTATAGTTGGTGATACTTCTACAAGGTGGCGCTTGAGGGCGCCGCCGCACCAATCAGCGCGGAGCCGTAGTATTGGGAGAGTTTGGCCAGTGGGTGTGGCGACGAAGGCGCCGGAGAGGAGAAAAGTAAAGGAAAGGGAGGAGAGCGCCGAAGGAGCGAGAGAGAAAGAAGGAGCAGAGAGGAGACGACCGCCATTTTTTCGCAACGCTGTCGGAGAGCGAGCACTGCTGAGGCTACGCGTCGTCTGCTACGGGCCGACTTCTTTTCGCCTGAATAAAAGTTTGTGGCCATACGTCGAGAAAACTTCATTTATTAGCTTTTTAACCCACCCAGGAATAACAGTATATCATTTTCTTGCCAGAGCCAGCGATATAAAAGGAAATAATCGAGATTTAGATGCCGATCCAATGCATTCTGCCGGGAGAATGAACGAAGATGGCGGCCCTCCCCACTCAGCTGGGAGCAGCCGGGAGTTCACGCGCATGCGCTCATGCCTCTCGCTCTGCGCCGCGTGCTGATTGGCTCGCTCGGGAGGAGAGCGTTACGGCGGCGAGATCATAGACTGACCAAACTCTCCCCATATACGGCTCTGAATCAGCGTACTCCCCCTCTACCTCGTTGATTCGTGGGAAAGTGTGGGGACACGCTGCTGGATGGCGCCATGTCCAGTGAGGAGCAGTTGGTGATATTTCCAGAAGATGTCGGGAGTCGCGCGGCTTATCTTATTGGCGACCTGCAATCTGTTGACATATTCGTAAGATACCGTATGCTGTAAAGTTCAGATTACAGTTGGTGATACTTCTACAAGGTGGCGCTTGAGGGCGCCGCCACACCAATCAGCGTACTCCCCTCTACCTCGTTGACTCATGGGAAAGTGTGGGGACACGCCGCTGGATGGTGCCATGTTTAGTGAAGTTGGTGATATTCCCACAAAATGTCGCGAGTAGCAGGAAAGTGTGAGGACACGCCGCTGGATGTCGCCATGTTCAGTGCAGTTGGTGATATTCCCACAAGATGTCGCGAGTAGTGCAACTAATCACGTCATTTGTGCGGCCGCGCCACACTAATCAGCGTAAGTCATTTCTCTCTCTATCTTCTCAGTGAGACTCCGCACATAAGTTATGGAAGCGACACGACCGATCGTCAGAAATCAAATAGCTGCCATCGTGCTTGCCCTTCCAATCATCTACGATATTGTCTTTCGAACTTGCCACGTCTCAACCATACCCGTACGGCCACTGCACACTCGAGACAAGCTTGACGGAAGACATCAAAGTTCATCAATGTTCAGACTCTGTTTTGGCAATACGTGCATGGATGAAGGTGTACTATCCCGAGAAAATCGGAGTAAACTTGCACAAAAAGCAGACTCGCAACCTAAAACAATGCCTTAACGAGGCAGACGTTCATGTCTTGCGGAAACATGATCGATAGTACGACGACACCTGCAATATAAGCGAGTCGATGTATCTCCGTCGGTGCCCACTGAGTGCGTATCAAATTAGACGATCAATGGAGGAAACACAATGGGATCAATATAGGTCACGAGACAACTTTGCGCCTCTTGGAATATGCTTGAATAAAGAGTACTAAAACACGCTACGTGTGTGTGTGTGTGTGTGTGTGTGTGTGTCAAACAAATCTGCAGCGTCTAACGAAAAGACTCAATGCACTGTAAAGAAGAACATGATCGTATGCATTTGTTTTTTTTTAGTTTCAACATTATCTGTTTTAACCCAACTGTTGTGAGAGGAACCGTAGCCTCTCCATTTCACAAGGTAGCGGAGATCAGGCGCATGTCGTTTTCTCAAAATTTTCTCGATGATCCATGTCCTTGTGCTTCGGGGATAGAAACATGTTGCAACGGGACTCTCTCACAATATCGACTAGGTGATAGGTATTGGGCACACCTAATCAAATTTGGTCGACGATAAACGCCTCGTTTTTTAGCGACTGCTTGGACTTCTTCAAAAGAACGTGATGGTCCTTCGAGATGCGCACATGACTCACCCAGTTGAAGTTTAGGTCTTTTCACTGGTCTGGGATCGGGGAACAAGAGAAAGAAAAAAGTATTCTTGTTCTCTTGGGTAACATCGACCGGCCTAGCGTTTATGTCCTATTACGACGGACATATGCCACCAGGAAAAGGTTTTCTTGAATGGGGTGGATATTCGCATCGTGCTGCGGCAAACTACTGAAGATTGTAGGCTGTTGGCCGCTTCGACGGCTTCCCCCAAAACACGTCTTCAAACTTCCTTGTAGTGTGCTCTACATTCGACGCGTGCAAGTGGCCCCGACAGTGCTTGTGGCCATCGAAAGACGTCTGCAGTCCACTCCTGTGACTTATCTACTACGTGGTGTGTGATCAAGACCGGATCCGTTCCTCTCGGTGTGTCGCAAATTGTCCTTGACGAGTCTCTATCCGTATCGGGTTTCGTCAAAGCTCCTCGTCACTTTCGTGAAGAGCGAGGCGTCTCAGGGAAGTCGCAAGCACGACCCCTTCAAGCTCGAACACTTCAACTTGGAAACGGCAGTCCTGAATGTGGGTGGATGTCATCAGACGGATAAGTTTGATTTTTGCTCAAGATCTGTGTTTGAAGGTTTATATGACCTTCCAATACGGCCTCAATCAAAGGGACGTTCCCTACTCTAAAGGTACCTTCTCAAAAGACTCTTTTCTGCAATACTACATTTTGACTCCGGATAGGGAAGAACAGAGTCTGTGTCCAATCTCCACGGCAAACGTGAGACTCTCCTTGTCTTTCAAGCAAGAGCTAACTAAAGCCATCACAATTCTCTGCATGTCTGAAACGCCTCGCGTTTGTGGAAATTGACAATGAGAGAAACGTCAAGTTTCCCAGTTGAAATGGAAGAACATGAATTCTGCCCAATGTTAGCGGGAAATCACTGTACGCGTCCCTGGCTTCGTGGCACGTTCGCGTGCGATGAGATTGGTCGAGAGACGCCGTCACCCGGTCCTCACGTAGTGAATATGGCACCGAGGTCTTCTTTCAGTGAACACTAGATTTCTTGTTTTTTTTTTAGGTATGCCCAAAGGACAGCGCAATTAGTTATTTTGACAGTTTCGGAATGATTCCGATTAACGGGGAATCTTGCGACTTCATTGAAAACGCAGCCACTTTCTTCTACACCCAGAAAAGAATTCAAGCGACTCTGTCGCACACGTGCGGACTTTATTGTCTATACGTCGGTCACAAACACAGACGTCATAGACATTGGTGACTAGAAATGGATCCATTCATTGATCGATCATCGGTCGATGATAAATTTATTTTATCGATTATCATTTATCGAAAAGGAAAACATCTTTCAGATATAAGATATTTCTGATGTCTGAATAGGTTAGGACAGGATTGGGTAATTGGTCGCTTCTACGTCAGACCTAGCTGCCAGTTAACCAATTGGATATCCGAATAGATATGATCGATGTCAGAAACTGGATACCCGGATATCGATATCAGAGACATATGTTCTCATCGGATACGCATGTGTCATTCGGTTTCTGACATCGATCCTATCTACGATATGGAATCCGGGTATCTAGTTTCTGACCCATCCGATCCTTCTATTGTTCCAATCCGTACACTTCCGGGTACCGACTGACATCCGATACTTCTATGGTGTGAATCCGTACACTTTATCTACTACTGATTTGGATATTTGTCGTCGCCTCAAGAAAGTAATCACACCATATCAAGGTCACCTCAGAACTGCAGGATCCCACTTAATCAAACCCGTTAGGGTCTGCACCGCGCGTATTTTTTTACAGGGTGCGTTTTACTTGGTTGAGTTTGTCGCACTCTCATCATGCACGAATGACATTACTCTTGGCTGCAATTTTCTTTGTACTACTGATGCGGTTATTTTTTGCAGGAGCGAACAGCTTTCTCTTCACGAAAAGCCTGGACCCGTAGATGTCTCTCTACACAACAACAAACTCCGCTCATTGCAAGTAATTATAATTACGCCTCACAGTTCATCGTTAGTTCCAACTACGTGTTCTTCAGTGTCACCAGGAAGCTATATTTCATCGCTCCCACAATTAACTTATTGACGAAAGAAGGTTTGCTGGTTCCCCATTGCCTCGCCGATATTGGCCTCATGCCGACGTTTATCTTTGTAATATACGTTACGTCAGAGGCTGTACTCATCCCGGATCAGACCGTTCTGGCCACCGTCACATTAGCGACTGACATTAATACTGTTTGCTTCGACGACCCGTTTACTACCCGGACCAACGCACTCTCAACAAATTATACCAAAGAAAATGATGAGTCCTTGCGACTTTCCTCCACCATCGATAGGAACCTTACCGATCATCAATGGCGAAAAATGACAACTCTCCTAAACTTGTGCAAGAAGGTTTTTGACTTACACGAAACACCTTTGGGCGCCGTTTCAACCGGTCAACGTTCCATCGACACGCAAGGCCAAGTTCCTATTCGTCAACAAACCTTCAGAGTATCAATGAAAGAAAGGCAACTCATAGAACAACAAGTAGTAGAGATGTTACAACAGAGGAGTAATCCAGAGTTTTCTAGTCCTTGGTACTCTCCTGGGGTACTAGTAAAGAAAAAAGACGGCAGCATTCGATTTTGTGTAGATTACCAACGACTCAGTAAGGTAACCACGAAAGATGTTTATCCAGTGTCACGCATTGACGTTGACCGCGACTGCTCTCACGGCGCTGCATTTTCTACCTTTCTGGATTTACAATCCGGATATTGGCAAGTCCCAGTGACCGATAAACCTAAAACTGCCTTTTTCACACCAGATGGTCTCTATTAATTTAATGTGATGCCATTTGGACTTTGTAATGCTCCGGCCACGTTTGAAAGGCTGATGGATACCCTTCTCTGAGGTCTGAAGTAACAAATCTGCCTTTGCTATCTACACGACATTGTCATTTTTGCACCGACATTTGAAACACATCTTGAACGTGTAGCCACTGTTCTATCGTGTATTGCAAAGGCCAATTTGAAACTGAACACCAAGAAGTGCCATTTTGCAACAAAAGATATTCGATTCCTCGGACATCTAGTATCAAAGAAAGGCGTCCGCCCCGATCCTGACAAAATTCGAGCAGTCGCCCCATTCGAACTACAACTAAACAACGTCGCATCGTTTTAGGTATTTTCTCCTATTTTCAACGATTTGTCCAAGGGATTCGCAACGATCGCCGCCCCCTTGCACGCCTCATATGATATAACCAAGCTTTTTATTGGTCTCCAGAATGCCAGTCTGCCTTCGATCAGCTAACTGCTTTCCTGACGGGTGATCCGATTTTATGCCACTTTGACCCCTCACTCCTTAAAGAGATTCATAGAGACACCAGCGGGTATGTACTAGACGCAGTCCTAATACAACGCTAACCACCCCGACCCGAGAGAATTGTGGTACGCCAGTCGCACCCTGTGAAAGTGGGAACGTAATTACACTACAACCGAAAAAGAATGCTTGGATATTATCTGGGTTATTTCGAAGTTTCGACCATACTGTACGGACGCCATTTTAGTGTCACCACAGACCACCACGCTCTCTGTTGGCTAACGATGTTGAAAGACGTCTCGGGGCGTTTGGGACGTCGGGCTGTTCGTTTCCAAGAGTACAACATCTCCGTCACTTATAGGTCCGTACGCAAGCATCAGGATGCTGACAGCCTCTCACGTTGCCCCTTGCCCACGATTACTCGTGACGGGGACGAATATCCCATTACCCACTCGCGGTAGTGATTCTGTCTGGCGTCGCATTAGGCTCGAGGAGGAGGAGGAAAGAAGGAGAGAGAGAAGGAGTGCAGAGGAGGAAAGAAGGAAGGAGAGGAGGAATAGAGAGAGAGAGAGGGAAGGGGTGAGAAGGAAACTGGGGAAGGGCCCCCGAAAAGTTTGTGGTGAAAAAAAAAAAAAGAGGGGGCATGCGGTTGGGGACGTCCCCCGCCGATTTGTTGTGAGTACTTTGTTGTGGGGAATCAAACGATTTGAAATGCGACATCGTCTTTTCACGTGCTTAGGGCGTTCTAGCAGATTTAGAAACTCTGTTTCTGGATGTTTGACTAAACGATGGTCGCTTACTGTTACAGATAATTAATGGGGTTTATATTTTTAATACCCTCGGCTCAGCGCACCGTGGCGATTTGTAAGCGGAATAGGAACATCCCCAAACAGAGCTTTTTCGAAATCAGAAATCGACTCGAGAGCAACAACAGCACCTGGAAGTTTATTCTAAAAATCTATAGCCCCCACAAAAAATGATTGTTTAAATATATTTATACGGGCGTGAATGGGTTCGAGCACTCTCGGGTGATGTAAGCGCTCTAAACGGTGGCTTTTGGGTGTCACATATTTCGAGCTGTTGATTTTTAAAAGATAATTATAAATCTGAAAAAAACAAAATAATTTCAGGCGTTGGCATATTCTCCTTTTTTCCAAGGGCGGCATGTCTGCCTGCTTTTTCAGCTCCGTCACAGACGTCGTGGTCCATAAATCAGAGAAAATTGTACGCACCGCAAGTGACTGAACCTTTTCAAGCTCATTAGAAAGCGTGGCCTGCCAGGGATCCCACACCTCGGAAGCATACTCCAGTGCTGGTCTTACAAGAGCTTTGTAGGCAACAAGCTTAACCGAGGGAGGTGTCCTATACAACTTCCTTCGTAAATACCACAGTTTTTTAGTTGCCTTTTTTGTTACATAATCCACATGTTTGTTCCATTTCAGATCGCTAGTGATAACCACATCCAAGTATTTATAGCTGTCAACTTTAGTAAGCCTGACATAGTCAAGCTTGTGGTCAAAGTAAAATATATTTTTCTTATTCGTCAAGTGCATGTATTGCGTTTTCTGGGTGTTTACTATCATATTCTTTTCACTACACCAATCGAGATGCGATATAAAATATCATTTAATTCTATCTGATCGTTAACTGACGAAATGGAAGCATATATAGTTCAATCATCGGCAAACATTCTTACTTTCACGCGCCCGTTACTGCAGATAAAAAACAAACTCTTAACATATATTAAGAAAAGCAAGGGAGCCAACACGGAGCCCTGTGGAACCCCTGAGTACACTTTCAACAATTCCGAAAAGGTGCCATTTACATCGACGAACTACCGGCGATTTCTGAGATATGCGCTAATCCATCTTATAATCAATGAAGGAACACCGTAGTCTATTAAAACATTAATTAGTTTGAAATGTGGTACTCGATCGAACGCTTTAGACAGATCTATAAAATTGGCGTCCACTTGCAGGCGATTATTAACATAACCAGAAATCTCATGATAGCATTCAAGTAGTTGGGTTGTTGTGGAATACCCTTTCCGAAAACCTTGCTGATTAGAACTTAGGATGCCTTTGTCCTCCATAAAAGAAACCAGCTGCTTATTCACAATGTGCTCTAGTAGCTTACATGACCTACAGGTCAAAGAAATAGGGCGATAATTTTCAACTGAATCACCGTTCCCACTCTTTTTCACGGGCACAACTCTTGCTGATAACTAATCGTCCGGCAAAACAGAGTCTTGGAGTGAAATGAAGAATATAATTGTTAAGTATTTCGCAACCCATTCAGCGTATATTATTGCAGTCAAGAAACAAACGCCATCGCATCCCCCGAGTGCTCTAAGGCATCGGATAGTGCCGAGCGATGATATCGAGGACTCGGAGGAAGGGATCTTTGCAGCGGATGGGGCCGTTCATCGATTTCCACCACAGCCAGTCCAGGTGTGTCTGCAGCGTTGCAGCAGTCCTTATTTTGCCAGCTGGCGTCCTCGCGTTCCTCCCGCTGCTGCCCCTCGCCATTCGGAGCAGGTACAGCTTGGACTTTTCCCATGATTGCTCGATGAGCTGGGTGTTGCCGTGTTGGCTTTCGTTATGGGGTCGATTAAGTGCTGTGAGTGGTTCACTGTGAAGTGATGGAGCCCCCTAGGCCCGTTGCCGTTTCGCAGACTCTCCACGCACACGTAGCCCCACCTCTCATCGGTGAAAACAGTGGTCCCTGGGGCGACGTTCTGGCGTATGTGGTCGCCCAGGGTGCGCGCATCACGTCGTTGGACGTAGAACATCCTCAGTTCCTTTGGTTCCCTCACAGATCATTCCTAGCACCCATGGCCCATCTATTCGGTTTCCATAATTGTGGTGACGGCTCCCGGGCGTGCTGTTGCCGTCCAGTAGGCGTCCCTTGTTGGCCTTGCGCCGGCCCCGAAACAACGCCTCGTCTATCTGGACCACCTTGTTAGGTCCCCCCATTCGTTGGCTCTGCACAAGCTCCTTGCCGGTTACCTCACGGATGCTGCGGAACCAGTCCGCTTGCACCTCGCACCCCATGCTGAAGCGTGCCCTAACGAGGCGGCAGGTCTGACGAACGCTAAATTCGCACACCTTGGCGTAGATAATCCATTGTACCTCTTCCCTGGACGCCTTCGTATTGGGGCGCCCAAGCGAGTCCTTGGCGCAGAAAAAGCTATCTCCCTCGTTGAGCTCGGAGAGCTGAAATGAGATGTCAGATGGAGCACCTGTTTAGTCTCAGATTGAAAAACATTGCTCGCCGGAGAGTCACCAGGCGTGACTAACGGGACATCCCATATGTACTGTGACACTAAACCACCACAATTGCTGTGTGCTAATTACGTCATTAAAACTTTTTTCCCCTACCTGTAAATACTTCGCGTGTCAGTAGATAGTGCACGGTCTTGAACCTTTTAAAAATATTTTGATGTAGGTAGGATTATAATATAACCCTACCTACATGGGTTATATTATAGGTAGGGTTATAAAAGTTATATAAGGCAACGTTTGCTTGTCTTATTTATAAATACAGTCGGGGTTTCTATCTCAAAAACAGGCACGGTTTTCTGGTCGAATTATTTAATTCTAACCCCTCCTCCCCCCCTCCCCCCCCCCAAAAAAAACAAAAAAAAACATTAAATGTTTTGGAGCCAGGCTAGAAATGAACAACAGCACAAACGGCAAGCTTGGCAGATTTTTTGTTTTGTTTAAAGTTATTGACCATTGAAGCGTGCGAGCCGCGAACGGATGTTTCTCCCATCTGTCGGAGATTACGCGTTTCACCGCTCGCTGTTTTGTCGCTTCTCAAACTATCGCACTAGGAGGTTTTTGTGACAATTGAGAAATATATTTCATTACGCCTAATGAATGAAAAAAAAAAGTGATATATTTTGTGAGATATTTTAACGGCCTGGATATCATCAGAAATCTGAAAGCTAGGTGTTTCGTTTAGAAGAAATCCAATATGATATCTGCAAAATTAGGTCGATTACATGCCCTTGAATGACCGAATGTTTTGAAAATATAGCAAACTCGGGATCGATTTTCTCAAAACCCCTTTTTCTATTTGCTTAATTTCTTTATTCGTGGTAAGGCATAATGGTGGTTTATCCGAAAATATAAATAGAAGTTATATTTTGTTTGTACGACCGGAAATAAAGCTTGAATCTTGTCGGATGTGCCTTCTAAAATGGCAAGCTTTGTTGCGGAGTAAAAAATCGTTTACTCCGCATTACACTAATCTTCACGCATTTGTTAACGTACATATCATAGTAAGTATTAATGTTAGATAATTAACCACAAGCCTTAATAATGGCCGAAGTATTTCCCCAGGTAAGGGTCTTATTTCCGGTCATTTAAACGAAATACTATGTTTTCTGCTGATATTTTTCGATAAACCGCCATCATATAATATTACTAATAAAAACCTAAGCAAATAGAAAAATAAAATTAAATAAATTGAAAATACAGAAATTACGGAATCGACTCAATAAAAGAGCTAAGTTTCAGCCTTCTTATGGTATCATGGTTGTTATAATATATTATATAGGTCACATCTAAGAACTTGCCGAACTTTGCAAATATTCATCAAAGATACACAGATCGACAATTTTTTTTTTAGTTATACTAAAATATGTTTTTTTTTTAATTCATTAGGAATGATGAAATCTATCTCAAAATTGTCACCGAAGAGTCCTAGGGCAGTAGTCGGAGAAGCGACAAACTAGAATGCGGTCAAATATGCCATCTCCGACAGGTGAGAGAAATCTTCGTGGTCAATACCTTTAAAACAAACAAAAAAATCTGCCAAGCTTGCCGTTTGTGCTGTTGTTCATTTCTAGAATGCTCCCAAAACATTTAATGTTTTTTTTTTGTGTGTGTGTGTGGGGGGGGGGGGGAAGAGGGGTTAAAAATAAATAATTCGACCAGAAAACCGTGCCTGTTTTTGAGATGGAAACCCCAACTGTATTTATGAATAAGACAAGCAAACGTTGCCTTATATTTAAACCCTACCTACAACCAAATATTTTTAAAAGGTTCAAGACCGTGCACTATCTACTGACACGCGAAGTATTTACAGGTAGGGAAAAAAACGTTTTAATGACGTAATTAGCACACAGCAATTGTGGTGGTTTAGTGCCACAGTACATATGGGATGTCCCGTTAGTCATGCCTGGTGACTCTCCGGCGAGCAATGTTGTTGAATCTGAGACTAAACAGGTGCCCCGTCTGACATCTCATTTCAGCTCTCCGAGCTCAACGAGCGAAATAGCTTTTTCACCGCCAAGGACTCGCTTGGGCGCCCCAATACGAAGGCGTCCAGGGAAGAGGTACTATGGATTATCTACGCCAAGGTGTGCGAATTTAGCGTTCGTCAGACCTGCCGCCTCGTTAGGTCACGCTTCAGCATGGGCTCCGAGGTGCAAGCGGACTGGTTCCGCAGCATCCGTGAGGTAACCGGCAAGGAGCTTGTGCAGAGCCAACGAATAGGGGGACCTAACGAGGTGGTCCAGATAGACGAGGCGTTGTTTCGGGGCCGGCGCAAGGCCAACAAGGGACGCCTACTGGACGGCAACAGCACGCCCGGGAGCCGTCACAACAATTATGGAAACCGAATAGATGGGTCATGGGTGCTAGGAATGATCTGTGAGGGAACCAAGGAACTGAGGATGTTCTACGTCCAACGACGTGATGCGCGCACCCTGGGCGATTACATACGCCAGAACGTCGCCCCTAGGGACCACTGTTTTCACCGATGAGAGGTGGGGCTACGTGTGCGTGGACAGTCTGCGAGACGGCAACGGGCCTAGGGGGCTCCATCACTTCACAGTGAACCACTCACAGCACTTCATCGACCCCATAACGAAAGCCAACACGGCAACACCCAGCTCATCGAGCAATCATGGGAGAAGTCCAAGCTGTACCTGCTCCGAATGGCGAGGGGCAGCAGCGGGAGGAACGCGAGGACGCCAGCTGGCAAAATAAGGACTGCTGCAACACTGCAGACACACCTGGACTGGCTGTGGTGGAAATCGATGAACGGCCCCATCCGCTGCAAAGATCCCTTCCTCCGAGTCCTCGATATCATCGCTCGGCACTATCCGATGCCTTAGAGCACTCGGGGGATGCGATGGCGTTTGTTTCTTGACTGCAATAATATACGCTGAATGGGTTGCGAAATACTTAACAATTATGATTCTTCATTTCACTCCGAGACTCTGTTTTGCCGGACGATTGGTTATTAGCAAGAGTTGTGCCCGTGAAAAAGAGTGGGAACGGTGATTCAGTTGAAAATTATCGCCCTATTTCTTTGACCTGTAGGTCATGTAAGCTACTAGAGCACATTGTGAATAAGCAGCTGGTTTCTTTTATGGAGGACAAAGGCATCCTAAGTTCTAATCAGCATGGTTTTCGGAAAGGGTATTCAACAACAACCCAACTACTTGAATGCTATCATGAGATTTCTGGTTATGTTAATAATCGCCTGCAAGTGGATGCCATTTTTATAGATCTGTCTAAAGCGTTCGATCGAGTACCACATTTCAAACTAATTAATGTTTTAATAGACTACGGTGTTCCTTTATTGATTATAAGATGGATTAGCGCATATCTCAGAAATCGCCGGTAGTTCGTCGATGTAAATGGCACCTTTTCGGAATTGTTGAAAGTGTACTCAGGGGTTCCACAGGGCTCCGTGTTGGGTCCCTTGCTTTTCTTAATATATGTTAAGAGTTTGTTTTTTATCTGCAGTAACGGGCGCGTGAAAGTAAGAATGTTTGCCGATGATTGAACTATATATGCTTCCATTTCGTCAGTTAACGATCAGATAGAATTAAATGATATTTTATATCGCATCTCGATTGGTGTAGTGAAAAGAATATGATAGTAAACACCCAGAAAACGCAATACATGCACTTGACGAATAAGAAAAATATATTTTACTTTGACCACAAGCTTGACTATGTCAGGCTTACTAAAGTTGACAGCTATAAATACTTGGATGTGGTTATCACTAGCGATCTGAAATGGAACAAACATGTGGATTATGTAACAAAAAAGGCAACTAAAAAACTGTGGTATTTACGAAGGAAGTTGTATAGGACACCTCCCTCGGTTAAGCTTGTTGCCTACAAAGCTCTTGTAAGACCAGCACTGGAGTATGCTTCCGAGGTGTGGGATCCCTGGCAGGCCACGCTTTCTAATGAGCTTGAAAAGGTTCAGTCACTTGCGGTGCGTACAATTTTCTCTGATTTATGGACCACGACGTCTGTGACGGAGCTAAAAAAGCAGGCAGACATGCCGCCCTTGGAAAAAAGAAGAATATGCCAACGCCTGAAATTATTTTGTTTTTTCAGATTTATAATCATCTTTTAAAAATCGACAGCTCGAAATATGTGACACCCAAAAGCCACCGTTTAGAGCGCTTACATCACCCGAGAGTGCTCGAACCCATTCACGCCCGTATAAATATATTTAAACAATCATTTTTTGTGGGGGCTATAGATTTTTAGAATAAACTTCCAGGTGCTGTTGTTGCTCTCGAGTCGATTTCTGATTTCGTAAAAGCTCTGTTTGGGGATGTTCCTATTCCGCTTACAAATCGCCACGGTGCGCTGAGCCGAGGGTATTAAAAATATAAACCCCATTAATTATCTGTAACAGTAAGCGACCATCGTTTAGTCAAACATCCAGAAACAGAGTTTCTAAATCTGCTAGAACGCCCTAAGCACGTGAAAAGACGATATCGCATTTCAAATCGTTTGATTCCCCACAACAAAGTACCCACAACAAATCGGCGGGGGACGTCCCCAACCGCATGCCCCCTCTTTTTTTTTTTTTTTCACCACAAACTTTTTGGGGGGCCCTTCCCGTTTCCTTTTCACCCCTTCCCCCTCTCTCTCTCTCTATTCCTCCTCTCCTTCCTTCTTTCCTCCTCTCCACTCCTCATCTCTCTCCTTCTTTCCTCCTCCACCTCGAGCCTAATGCGACGCCAGACGAATCAGTACCCACTCGCTGCTGTCTCCCTGGATGCTGTGGCACAAAACCAGCTCCAAGACCCCTACACCAGCACCCTGGTGCAACATATTTTAGGTCCTGCTATCTCCAACAACCGCAATTCCTGCAAACGAGCACAGCAGTTTTCTGTCCGAGATGGCCGCTTGTTCCATCGTTACCTATTGAGCAGACGGTCAGCGTTGGTTGTTAGTAGTGCCAAGGCAGCTTCGCTCTGAGCTGCTACAGTGACTCCATAACGACCCAACGTTGGGACATCTCGGGGACTTAAAGACTTGTGATCGTTTACGTGGCCAATATTACTGGCCCGTCATGTTTCGCTTTGTGCTAAAATATGTCATCTCCCGCTTATTGCGCCAACAACGAAAAAAACACCTCAGAGTCCGCCGGGTTTGCTCTAACCAATACCTTGTCCCGACAAGACATTCGAACGAGTCGGAATTGATCTGTGTGGCCCTCTACCAAAATCATCTGAGGGAAACCGTTGGGTGGTCGTCGCCATTGCCCATCTGACGTGATACGCAGAGACTGCTGCCCTGCCCATCGCAGGTTCTCATGAAGTTGTACGCTTTCTCCTAAACAATATTATACTGCGTCACGGCTCGCCTCGAGAACTACTCAGTGATCGAGGAACAGTTTTTGTTATCACAAGTTATTGGAGACATTTTGAGAGAATGTAATATTTTTCATCTTTGGACATTTTCGTATCATCCCCAAACAAAAAGACTTACGGAACGCCTCATCGTACACTTTCTGACATTCTTTCGATGTACGTCTCCCGGGACCAAGATAACTGGGATCGAATTCTCCCCTAGGTTAATTTCCCTTAGAACACCGCTACTGAAGCTACGACAGGCTTCTCACCTTTTATGCTCACCTATAACCGCGAAGTATCATGTACACTCGATGCTATCTTACCCTATCGGACAAATATCACGGATCACATAGCCTTTGATGAAGCAATCAGTCGAGCTGAAGAATGTCGTCAGTTAGCGCGTTGTCGCACATCTGAACTACTAGAACGTCGAAAAGAGTCATTACGACGCCCGTCACCGCTCTGTCACCTACAACGACGGTGATTTAGTGTGGATCTGGATGCCCATCAAGAGGCCCGGACGATCTCCAAAGCTTCTTCAAAGATATCATGGCCCATAGAAAGTGCTGACAGCAACCTCGCCAGTCAACTACCGCTTCGCACCCGTTCCCCTCCCCCCGATCGTCGCCGTCACAATAAAGACACCGTTCATGTGTCACGAATGAAAACATATATACCGCCCAACCTGACCGCCCCTTCTACAACTACTTCTGCCAGGATGGCAGCCCTTAACCGCGGGGCAAATGTAGCGAAGAAGACGACAGGCCTGGAGACCAGAAAAGAGAACGACAATCGCGCACGACTTTTTTAAATCTGATCGATAGCCAAATCAGTTCATTCCACTTCTCTTGCCTTGCTATTCATCGTGTCAATATATATATATATATATACAGTATATATATATGTGTGTGTGTGTGTGTGCGCGCGCGCGTGTGTATATATATATATATATATATATTTATTAATTAATTTTTACATTCCGGTTTTGAATTTTCGCCCTAGTTTAAACTTATGCATTGCAATCCTTATTTAGTTTTCTATATTTTGTAATATCTTATTTACTTTGTTTAAAGTTTGGAGGCTCCTGGCCAAAATGATGGCAACGCTACAGATAAAAGCCCCGGCCAACCTTGAACGTCCCTCGCTAAAGGGGGAGCGCGCCCATAACATAAAGTTGAACGAGGGAACTAAGAACGCACTATCGGGCATTACCAAGATACATATGTATATTTAAAAAAAAAAGGAAATATCAGATTAAAGTTGCCCAGGAATCCCATCAGTTCCATCTGTTTTTATACTCGTCTCTCGAAATTTGTCAGTCGTCTGCTATCGAGATATTGGGATAAAACTTTTGTTCACTCCTATGCTTTAGGTTGCCTCCTGCGGTTTGTCTTGCTGTTTTCATCGCGTTATCGGTCGGCGGTTACCCAATCCCGAGAGGCGGTGTGGCGGTTACGGTTGCAGCGGCGAGCGCACGGCTTCGTATCCCGACTGCATTGACCAATGGCGCTGCGGGCACTTCTCAATAAGCCGAGCTTATTGCGTTCGACGAACGCTCGTTTCTCTCGACGCCAGAGAATGCCGCATTACTTTTGTAAGCAGCGCCGAAGAAAGAAAGTTTGACATACCACAGCAGGGCGGTTTGCGGTCTTCGCAAGAGTGATCCCTCCAATCATTTTGTTGGACATAAATTATGCGCACGGGAGGCTAATCAAAAGCGCAATTTCTTCCGGGAAAAACTCCAAAGAAAGGAAAATGATTTTCATTGTTCACAGGCCAGGAAATTTTTACCTGACCGAAGTGAATTGATTTTTGATGAATTAAAACTTTGTTGTTTTGTCCGGATGAACTTGTCACGTCTATTAAAGCAACCCGTATGTGGTTTTCACTGATTTCAGAGACAGTGTAGATTTGCTCTTTTTTAACATCTACTAGGTGTTTGGGTAAAAAAGGGAATTGTGTTTTTCTTACCGAAAAAATAAACTTGGCTTCAACGAACGTTTTATGAATTATCTCAAATGTAGCTTTAGCGGTTACGACCAGTATCACTGAAGCTTCAGAGTTTGCCGTTGTCTGATTCAAAAGTTTTAAATGACTTTCAGAAATTTCCAACGAGAAAATGGCAACCAATGAAGCCTGCATACACGTTGAGATAAACTGCGCCTGCTGTCGCGAGCGGGCCGCATTTTGTCGTTGAGAATTTTCTAAAATTTGTTATGAATTTGAATTAGATAATGGCAAGCTCGTATCCCTGGCAAGCCGATGGCTTGACAGCGTGACAGAATGATAGTAAGGTTATATACGCCTCGCAAGTGGGCTCATTTTCGTCTTCTGCGCATGAGAAAGAAAGTAGCGGTGACGTCAGAACGCCGAGCCCTGATTGGCTGATCGCGGTCCCCTTATCTGAGCGTCGTCTGCTCCTTTGCACACGTCTGCTCGCAACGTCGTCTGCGTCTGTCTTACCTTTCCTGCGGCTTTCGGAAGTGCAGGTCTTTACGAGCGAGCTCGACTTCGCCTTTCAGAGAGGGCAGACGAAATAACTCGAGCGGTACGTTGTTTTTGTCGAACAACTAGCAGACGCGCATCAAGGAGGGAAGTCAAAGGACTCACTGGCGAGGTGTCCCGAGACGCCGAGGTTTGTTTGCTAAGAACCGAGAGTGAGCGTGTTAGTGTCCGCAAGTTCCCTCCCAAATACTTTTCCCCTCCTTTCGTGTGCGGCGAGACTCCTCACTCTTTAACGGCGTCGGCGGGTTGGCGCAGTTAACGTCGTCTGCTTTACGTCTGCTAGTCAAAGCGATGGCTCCTTTACCTTTCCTGCGTCTGTCGGATATTCACCGCTTTTTCACCGGCGAGAGTCACCGTTGCCTCGGAAAACAAGGAGATGACAAGAGGAAGAGATTGACCTCTTAATCTAAAATTGAGGTCAGTGATCACAGTATAATACGGGAAGGGTTCACAAGGGTCGCGCGGGCACATTCCATTCAGCACGCCAGCCGGTCGTGGGCAGACGGTCGCCGAGTCGGAGTGGCTGCTAGGCCTATCTGCCGAGTTCGCTTGGTCGGTGTCGGTGGAATCGTGGCCGTTGGAGCTTTTCCCGGGTGTTTGTGGATCCAGCGTTCTTGTTCGTCGTGGTCTGGTTCAAGTACTTTTTACTTTTTTCTTGCTGCTTGAAGTCGGGACGCGAGAGAAGCGCACGTAGAAAAATAAACGTCCGTTGGTCGTCGCGACCGCGACGCTGTCGGCCATGCTGATTTGATCGTAACAAGTGCGTAGACTTCGGAGCTGTCGTAGGATTTCGTCGTAACCTGCGCAAAACTTACGAAAATTTCGGTTCGTGAATACGAATTTGTTTTCAAGTTTTGTCTTACGCATATTTTTGGCGTAAGATAGTTTCGTGAATCTGGCCTCTCCACTTGCAAAAGTCGCAGGAAAGGTAAGACAGACGCAGACGACGTTGCGAGCAGACGACGTTGCAAAGGAGCAGACGACGCTCAGATAGGGGACCGCGATCAGCCAATCAGGGCTCGGCGTTCTGACGTCACCGCTACCCCCTGCGCAAGAAGCAGACGAACTTGCCCCTCCCGCATACCTTTTCTACTAGGCACATATCGGTACTTGTTTCGGTAAGAATATCGTATTGAAGTTGTGGAAAATCGTTCAGAAAAGAGTGTTTTTTTCTTGTTCGAGACATGATTAAAGTAATACCCGAAGTTAAACACGCAGCGTGTTAAAACTACCAGAGTGTACAAAAGGATTGATATAGGCCACTTCATTAATCCTAACCTCTTGATTTCTTTTTTAATTTAATTTTGTTTTATAACGACCTTTCCGGGCAGTAACATTGAACGCCGTTCCAAATGTGGTTACGGGAGTACTCCGGCGTTTTTCTTCATGGTCCCCGATTTCCCTGAAAATTCGCTAAACGCACCAACAATCATCTCTGAAACAATATCCCGGATATTAGGTCAAAATAATGCTTGTTCGTGAAGTTATTGCTTTTACGATTCTGGTCCTCACCATAGTTTTTTGTTCAGAATTGAAAGTCTCTACTGCCAACAACGTAAAGGTGACGCCAGCAGCAGGCAGGGGTTCACTCTATGGACCGAAGAATTTGTTGCAAACTGAATTCGATATTTCAGGTGTCAAATGAATGATTTGGAAGATCGATCTCAGTTCCCGGGGTGCCACAGAAACAAATGCTTGGCATAGTCTATGTTTAAGACTGCTCTGCCTCGACTGGCAAGCCTGCCTGCTACTGACGTCACGAGAGTGAAAAGTGAGGGCATATTTGAATGTTGGTTTTCCATCATTTTTATTTGCTAATTTTATAATAACTCTTCTGAATTTCTACTGATACCAAAAAGCATACCGGAAAGCGGGGCCGGTGATTCCGGAAAATATCGTTAATTGGGGTAGCTAAAAAAAATCACCGGGGTACCTCTTTAAATTGACTCATGCTTTACTCTCAAACAAACTATTGCCAATTGGTATGGGGAACAACAACCTTTTCAAACCTACAACGTGCTTTATGTATTACAAGGTATGTTCTTCTGGTATAATTACAACATGCCTTATGGAGCACCAAGTACGAACTTGTTTTACCGCTCCCATGGGATTAGAGTGTTGAATTGAATATATATCGATTAATTGTGAGGTATAAATTTGAAAACACGCAGTGTTGTACACGTCTCCTCAAAAAGAGGAACGGAAGCTCGTTCTCTGTTCCTTTTAATTTTTGGAACACGTTCCTGTTGCTGCAAGTTCCATCTGCAAGAAAGGAA
>JAZHYW010011095.1:0-12590 GCA_037355805.1 Ixodes ricinus | reverse complement strand
CAACAACGTTGATGTTCAGCTGCTAGTGTGCTGCTATTTCTTAGCTACATTGCGTGCTAAATTTGACTTCCGGTAATGTATTCCTATGGGAAAAAGCGAGTGCATTTTCTCTCTGCGCTCGATTAGAAGAGCAAATATCACGAATAACTTGTACGTACTAGGCACATTAGAACATTTCTCAGTCACGCAGACGAAATAAATGGTCAGTTACGGCGTTTTTCTTTCAAATTCATCGCATTAAAAACGGTGCTAAAACGGCTTCGTACGTGTATTTTTGTGCACTGTCGGACACTGTTAGCGCGAACACGGCGTCGACGCTTTCCAACATGGGGGATATACGTGCCAAACGAACGAAGGACATGTAGAAAACCGAGAGAGACGGTAAGAACTACGCAATAACACTGGATAAGTAACTTCTTGTGCTTGCAGACGATCAAAATAAATTGAAAGTCACGTAATATAGTCAGATTTGCAATAAATAAGTACTGTGAAGATGCTTGTTCTGGGTTCAAATGGTTCAAAGCATCACCCGCACGCTCCAAATCTTTGCAAATAAGGGTAGCACAGAGAGCAGGTGCCCGATAAAAACTGCCCGACATGGGAAATAATAAAAAGACATACCTTTCGTAGCTCACGTGCTTTATTTTTTGCGTTCGAATGTTTCTTTAACCGATCGTAAGATGCGCACGACGGAGTCATTTTCATCCAATGACAGGACGGGCATATTAGCAATATATAAGCACCACCGAAATGCTAGCGAACCTGAACACACATTACATTCCTTTCGATCGTTAGTTTGCTTAGAACCGTCGCTCGTTTTCACATACCTTCCTTGAAACAGGGGTTTGGGCCTGAAATAGAGCGAAGTTTAACATCGCTCAGTGGTAAAGAAAAATGCTGTAACTAAAGCAATTACACTTTCACAATACCAATAAAGGTACATACTATCCGTTACAACCGATATGACAAAAGTTATTCATGTTATTTTCCGGCGAAGAGACAAAATTCACGCGCGTTTTCCCATAGGAATACACAGGGAGGCTGGAAATGTAGACTGCATGCTGTCTGCTTCAATTTGCAACCGGAAGTCCCGTAGACACTAGCGCCAGCTGAGCCTCTAGCGTTTATTGTAATAACTCTATGGTTAAGGGTACCTTTATGCTGACCGTGTGAAGGGGTGCTCATTCTTGAGCTTGTAGATTTATACCCAATTCACACGGCAGCGTAAAGGTACCTTTAGCTTAGGTCCCTTAGCTGAAAGTACCTGTAGTAAACGGCGTTCTTGATTAAACGATAAATAAACGGAGCGCTTTAAGTTGATGTCGATTGCATTCCAGTTTAACCACGAGAGGAGCACAGGATAAAAAATGATTCCTCGAAATCTGTTTGACGCGCAGTTTTTTTTATTATTGTGTGTGTGAAATATCACATTTAAAACCGAAATATTATTTCTGTCTGCTTTTGCGGCACTTTACTTTTTTCTCTAAGTCTAAGGGCGCACCTAAATGAGTCTTGCTTTAAAACGTCCGACCCGTCTGGCCACACTGGCCCTAAATCATCTGCGTTTACGAGTTTGCATTGCGAGGTGGGCGACCTTTTTATGTTTAGCAGCTCCATTTTCTTGCGAAGTTCTCACTGAAGTAGCTAAATAGTGCCCGCGGCAAAACGAACCACGACGGAATCTCACGGTTACGCCAGTCACGCGATCGAAAGGGATGGACGACGACGAAGATAAAGGGTCCTGGGCAGGAGAGTCGGGCCACTCGCCAACAACCTCGAAAAAGAGCTCGCAGTGGTCCATCACGTTCGGGTTCGCAGCAGAAATTGTTTTCCACGTGCCGCCGCTGCTACTTGCTAGTTAGAGTATGCGTTCATCATTATTGTATTATTCTATCACATTTGTGTTCACAATCATTTCATAATTTGATACTTATATATATTTAATTTGTTATAAGGCCTTAAACAAGATATACAGGGTGAAACAAGGAGACGGCAGGCTCTTTAAATCGACCGGAAAATTCGGTTTCTTAAAGGATGGTGAACCGAAATTTGATTTCAGCAATGCAGGAGATGTAGGCGGGACGCTACAATCTCTACAACACTACGCAAGGCGATATCTCGAATGGACGGCCGTATTTTGAGAAAAGAGGTCGAGATTGAACAAGGCCGACGAGGCGCGTGACGTCAAGATACCTAGTCTCCTCCTCTCTTCGCTTCGCTTCCTCAAGGCGGCGAGGCGCGAGACGCGAGGCCGTTCCTCCTTCTAGGAGAAACATGACGTCAACAAACCTGTCAAATGCGCTCCTTTTCTTGAAAAATACAATCATCCGTTTTAGATATCGCTGTATGGGTCATGTTTTGGTGTTTGTAGCATCCCGTTGCACACTTTTGCCGCGTGTTTGTGGAATCAGATTTCGGTTCAGCATCCAACCTATCGTGCACGACTTTGTGCAGCGTTGCCCACAGATGGTGCATTTTTGTAAAATTTGCAAGAACGAACATACCTGAGGAAAAAGTAGAAAGAAAGGCTTAGCTTCTATGGAAACGCAGCGACGCCACCGGTCTTCAAAAAACACGGTGCCGTTTCGCACGGGAGACAAGAGATGGCGCAGCAGATGCCTCCAACGAACGAGCATACGGCGCCGAGAGCCGGCACTTTAGCAGACGATGCTTTCGACTCAAAAGCGGCTCGCGTTCCGCAGGTGGCGACAGTCGCAGAAACAAAAACAGGCGCGGTAACAACAAGGAACTGCAGTTCCTTGTCTGCCAAACACGCCGGCTCTCGGCGTCGTCTGCTCGTTCGTTGACGGCAGTTGGCGTCGCGACCGCTTGCGCCATCTCTTGTCTCCCGTGCGAAACGGCGCCGTGTTGTTTGCAGACCGGTGGCGTCGCTGCGTTTCTATAGGAGCTAAGCCTTTTTCTTTCTTTACTTTTTCCTCAGGTATGTTCGTTCTTTGCAAATTTTACAAAAAAAAGGCACCATCTGTGGGCAACGCTGCACAAAGTCGTAGCGCGATAGGTTAAGAAACCGAATTTTCCGGTCGATTTAAAGAGCCTGCCGTCTCCCTGTTTCACCCTGTATATTTATATATCTGTGATATTATTTTGAGTGCGTGGGTCCGAGGCTACTCCTGTAGCTGTTAAGGAGCTTGGCGAGCTCCGTTTATCACAGGACCTCCCTTAGCGAAAGGGACCTTTATGCGCCGTGTGATCACGATCTCCAGCTCCCTTTACGACAGGTACGTTGGCTAAAGTATACCTTTACGCTGCCGTGTGATTTGGGTATTCCTTCTTGCATATTGGGCCGTTCGGAGATGTCGATTTGTGGTGGCTTCCGCAGTTCACACAATCTGGGCTGACCCCATCACATTTGTATTGACTGTGCAGTGTCGCGCGGACACCGCGCTCTGGCTTGGTACAGGCTCCTCTAATATGTCCAAACTAAAAGCATTTGTGGCTTAGCAAAGGATTTTCAACAAAGATTTCCGCCTTGAATCGAGTGTGTCCATGGGAGACATATTATAAAGATGTTCCTATATGAAAAAAAAAAGTTTTACGGCCTCAGTTTGTCACAGTCAGCGAATGCTTTTCAGTGGCGCGGTGCTGCAGATAGCCTTCAGCAGGTCGTCATTTGTTATATCTTTTGATACCCCGCGTATGACACCCACTGCGCAATGGGTGTGGACGTGGTATACCTGCCACCGATGCAAGTGACGGCCAGAAGGGCTTATGTTGGCTCCATTTCACGAGTGTTGATGGCTAGTAGATTAAGGCGATGATTGGGTGAATTTGGTGTTACCTAAATCGCACCATCTCAAGCGGCGCCGTCACTTCTCTCTTGCAGCTTTTGGAGAGTTTATTTTTGTGACGAGAACATTTGGATCCAGCGGCTTTATGACGATGGTGAGATCGTTGATGGTATGTGTTCTTTCAATCGTTGTCGGACCGCTGGTAGCGGTACTCAAGCTATTATGCCGTTTCCGATCTTTTTGCCCCGTCCACTTTTCTTCATTTTATGTCATTTGGAGTGAGCGTAAATGATTAATCTCAACGAGTTCGGTGCATCAGAGTAAGATTTCTCGTCGGTAATGATAGGGGAGCCATTTTCAACACTTTCACCGTTTCTAGTTGTGTTCATAAGAGCTTCTGCTTGATAGACCGTTTCTTTGCCGACGCTTGGTTTGTCTGTCGGGAAAGACATGTTGGTCGGTCTGGTCTGTGATGGGTGAGTGTAGCTTGGCCAAGGCAGAAGCCGCCAAGTCGTATGCCTCGCTTCCTATCAAACAGGCGGTTACGTCTGTCTAGCTATAGAAGTCATTGCTAGCGTGTCAATATATTACGAATTAGGAACGACAGGATAAGAGAACACGAGGCTTGCTTAGCTTCGTCTTTTCTCAAATTTATAATACTGCAGGTGCTGCCAACCAAAACGGATATAATGCTGGGGCACGCCATTGGGGGCTCTCGACGCGCCAGAGTTTGTGCGTATGTAACTACGGCCTACGATAAAAAAATGGAAGAAGAAGTATACTCGGCCGATCACCATGTTCCATTGTCTCCTCAATGTCCTAGGCTTCTTAAACGACAGTTGAGCTGGGAGAGTCACGCTGAACTTTGGAACGATCGCCAAGCCTCCAGAAAGGTGTGAGAGGCGGCCGGCCGTAATCCTACTCCCTCCTAAGCCAAGGAAAGTCCTTAAAGGGGCCCTGCAATCATATTTAAGCGTCTACCGTTTTTGCGGTTTCCACGTCCCTTGGGGTTCGGGCAAGCCAGCGGGCACGGAGAGAGTCACTAAATATCAGTGCGTCATATTTTAACCGGACGACGCGGAAACCTCCTCCACCGACGAGAGCGACCCGCGGTACCGAAAGCGCGCAAAATGTGACGTCTTAGGTCCTGGGCTTACTACTGGTCAGAGCCGCTAAAAGCTTTTTTTTTTTTTAGTCGAGATACAAAATATAAGTGTCGCGAACCGTTTCAAATATGTATGAAAGTAGTTTTTGTTCAGTATTTTAGATCAGAAAAGAAACAAATGCAGTTTATAAAGTACGGAAACAAGAAATGACCCGTCGACATACCCGCCACCAAGCAGCGGAAAAAGCGGCGCATATTAGAAAGGGCTAGTGGGATGAGGCGCCGATGAACGGCGAGCGTAGAAAGGTCCCGGAGCGTACAAAGGCCATTTGGCGGTATGGCAGCGCGAAGTGGCTCCCGTCCTGTACTGGTCTTTACCCCGTGTTTGCTGTCGTTTGTGGCCAATGAAGTGTTATGCCGAAATAGTCTTTAATCGCGCAGCAAATGCAATGCGAGTCGCCCTGGCCGCCCGCTTCATACGGCCTATCCAACACCAGAGCCATAGATAGGGGAAGAGTTTGGCCATCTATTGTCCTCGGTGAACCCAGGCGGACCCTTGGCTCCTCCCACCGGCGTTGACGTTCGCCCTAGCAACCGCGTGGCAACGACGAACGCGCTGGACACGACGCGCTCCTGTCCACCATTTTTGTTCTCGTTCCCCGTACGCGCGCGTAGGCTAAGCTGGAGTTTACCGGCTCCTTGATTTGCTGAGCTTTTATTTTGATTTCCAACACGAAAATGGTTTGCTGCTGTGCCGTTGGGTGCTCTAACAGCAGCCGTGACGGCTTTCGCTTGTTTACTATTCCGAAAGAAAAAAAACGACGGAAAGTCTGGCTAACAAAAATAAAGCGCGACAAGTGGACGCCGACGGCAGGTTCCCGACTTTGTGAGGTAAGAATGTTTTCATTTATTCCAAAACTTTTCCACTATGGAAATGATCGTCCGTGCCGTGCGTGATCGCATCTACAGGTATGATCACGCACGGTACGAATTTATAAATAATTGTCAATAGCATTGATCTGGTCATACATGCAGTTCAAACTTTGGCTCAACTCAAGAAAAGTGAAACATAATTATAGTTCGTTGCAATCAATTGATAAGCATGTGGGATCACTAAAGCTACGACCCTTGTTTGTTGCATCAAGATATACGATTACATCAAGATATCTCTTTAAATATGCTACACATCCATTTGGCACATATCGCGAAAAATCGTCTAGCAAGGTGCAAATACCATCTGGCGAATAGCTAGCCTTTCAAATTTTAGTAATCGTCATAGTTTCGGTGGAAGGGCGTTTCGTAGATTTCTAGCAAACGCGGGCGCACCTCACATATCTCATGTCGCCGACGCGCGATCGCGCGTCGGCGCTCGCTCACGCGAGTATTCCGCCAAGAACTTGTCAACTGCGTCGGAAATTTAAATCGTCGTACCCCGACATCAAAACCAACAGATATGAACGGTCTCAACTAGAGCTGTAAACGAGCGTTTCATTCCAGTGGAAATTTCGCGGCACACCGAGCGCGGAGTCTGACCGAGCGTAAGCAATTTTTATGAACCGGGCAGCGTCACGGCACGTACGGGTGGAGAATAAACAAGGTTGCCGTGGAACTGATTAAACATGGCTCTCGTATAAACACCACAGAGATTAAATGCCGTAAAACACTGACGAAAGCAGAAATCAAAACGACCATACATTGGCAGTCGCCGAGAGCAGCGTATACGGGCGTAGTCGTCCGGCGTGGGTAAGAACAAAAATGGCGGAGTGGGGCGTGCCCGCGACGCTAGCGTGACGTGGCTGACGAGCTGTCAAGCGGGCCACGCCTCTTGGCCAAACTCTTCCCCTATCTATGGCTCTGTCCAACACGGTTTAGTGGCGCCCTCTCGAGCCGTCGACACGAAGTGCGGCAGCCGTGAGCGCTCGATGAGCTCACTATACCTCCTCTAGTTCACGGCCACTCGGCCAGTGACCTACGACGTCATGAAAGCGGTTATTTTTTGCTTGTTTTTGTAATTCTAATTTGCCTATAACTTTTAAAATAAAGCGAATTTTGCGAAAAGAAAAGTTTCATTAGGTTATACGTTCAGTGCGCTTAGGTTCGGTGCAAATTAAAAATCAGTCAAAACGCTGTTGCAGGACCCCTTTAAGCGCGAAACACATGTACGACGAAACCGTCCGATCCGACGTCCGACCGCGCAATACGACGGTCGGAGGCGAGGGTTTTCAACGCTCTCCGGTGCTACGAAAACCCTCTCCCCCAAGGCCATTCCGGCAGCACGCACGTCGGATCGGACGGTTTCGTCGTACATGTGTTTCGCGCCTTACTGCCGATGGAAGTCCGTGTTTCAACGGGGGCTCTCACGAAGACGATTGATTGAAATAAAGCCCCTTCACATAGAAAAGTAGCGACATCCTTGAAGAATGCCGCCTGCTATCTTGGAGCGATCTTGGCGGCGCTACCGTCGGCGCGCGGGCGCGAAAAAGCAAAATATAACAATAAGAGTGTACATGAGGGACGAGGAAGGAGAAGGAATGCGTATGCTGTCGGAGTGCAGTGCATGCTATGAGCTCATGTCGCCAATAAAACAACGCCGACCGTGCCAACGTTACTGGACTGTGGAACGTCACGGTTTTCATCGTCTTTCCTTGAGCACATCCTTTCGCGGCTTGTAAACCGTGACAGTGCGCTTTTAGGCCTGCGCGTATATATTTGCGTGTCTTTCAGCCTTTGACTGCGCTCTGACTCAAGTATAAACCAAGTATAGGAAGGCCGTCTGCTATCTTTGAGCGATCCAGGCGGCGCTGCAGTCGACGCGTGGGTGTAAAAGAGCAAAACACAAAGATGAAAGGTGTCTCGCGTCAGAGGAGGAGGGAGAAGATGTCGCTACCTTTCTTATTCAGGGTCATTAGACTGAAATACCAGGGAGCGCGGACTTTATTTTTTATGCAGCACTGAGATGCACTACTTTATTACTGGGCAGGGTTGGGCAGAAATACTCGAAAATGTATTTGGAAATACAAATACTGGGATACATTAAAATAGTAGCCAAAATACTGATACTAAAATACATCTGTAAAAATGTATCGCGATACGTATCGGAAATACATTTTAAATAGAGGCAAAAAGTATTTGGAAATACAAATACAGGAATACATTTTAGGGAGGGCAGAAATACAAATACAGAAATACTGATACTGCAATACATTTTTCACATTTGTTAGAAACGCCAACTGAGATGAAGTTTGAAGTGGAAGTTTTTGATCCCGAAATTACTTTCCCGTAGGCTTGGCACTTTGCCTTGAAGGTATTGGTTTCGGACGACGAGGAGTCTTCAATGGGCTCAAAAAACGTTCCATCAAGGACTGACCGCGGTCCCTTCCCTGACATCCTGTCTGTCTGACGAGGGATGCGAAAAGACTTCGACCTCTAAATAAATTCTGTCACCCTAAATCCCATCAAAACATCACCACGCCCCTGTCCAATAAGGACGTCCCTGCCAACATTGATCACATGACGTCACGGTGGAATGAACTGGTATTCTTTATCTGTAGGTGTGGCCTTGAACATGAAACTTTACCACGCTGGTGTATCAAAGTGCAATAGGTACTTTCGTTGTAGGTTACCTCGTTGAAGATCGTGCAGGCAGTGTCATTTGGAATTTTCGAGAATAGTGGACCACCTGAAGCATCCTGGAACACGTGTCTCATCTTCTGTTACGGTTGAAAAAACGATACGATGGCATCCCTGTTGTGAAGGTCCTTCCTGCAGACCCTCCGCCACCGACGCATGGATCGCAGTCATCAAGTTTAGCCTAGCATCATCCAAACAGAGACCTCGTGGATTGCGACCTGATATTGCCGGCACAGGTGCGAGCTCTCCGAGAAAGAGCGCGCTCAAGACGAGTCGCAGGTGTACGAAGGCTGGGTCGGCACAGCGAGGCCACGTCTGGCCTCCTTCCTGGGTTTCGATCCCCAGAGCAGCGGGTCACGTTCACGTCGGTTGATGACGTACCGGTGAGCCGTGCAATATTACGGGCGCAGCCGCAGACGCATTCGAATATGTGTTAACTTCACTGCGTGAGTCATCCTACTATTTCAAGTCAACCACCGCCAGGCTCGTGCTGCAACGGACTGTGACTCAGCTTTGCCGGCTGGGTGTACTGTGTACGCTAAGGCAAGAGATACATTTACAAGCGGACATTAGATGTCAGTACACAATGACTCAAGAAATTCCTACCTAAGGACCTGCGGCAGAAGATGCTCTGACTCCACTCCTGGCACGCCACCGAGTTCGAGTCCCCGACTACACAGCACTTCTCAGAGGAGAGAGGAGGACGCACAGAAAAATAGTTTGGAGAATCGGAAAGAACCTTGGTCAGCATGGTAACAATGCCCCAGCACCTCTTTGACCCTGGTGCCCGCAGAAGTAAAAAAAAAAATGCGTTCGGATTTGTATTTTTTTAGGGGGGGGGGAGGAGTATTTCTCAAGAAATGTAACGAAATACATTTCACCCTGATTGTATCGCGATACAAAGAAACATTCCAAAATGTATTTCGATACAGAAATACAGATACTGGTGAAAAAATGTATCGCGATACAGAAATACAGATACGAAATGTATTTCTGAAATACTATCGCGATACATTTGTATCGCGATACTGCCCAACCCTGTTACTGGGGCAATAGAAACTGAAACCATGCAACTCCTTTCCGTGACCAGAGACGTCCCATAATGCTACGTGCGAAGTGTTGCGGGCAGGTATTTTCGGAAGTATCTTGGGTGGGGGGGGGGGGTCACCTACCTTTACGTTCGGGGGCCGGTGGTCAAAGAGAACCCCATGGCCGTCCCACCGCGCGGCCGACGGCTACCAGCAAGGGCAGTCGACAGATCGGTTCATCACCGCCGTGCCAACAACAATGATTCTGGTGTCCAGCATAGCTTATTAGTAAGCAAGGGACTCCAAAATGAGACTGCGGTGGAGCAATCCACACTCTCAAGAAAAAGGGTGTAAAAGGGTGTATCGTTACACCCTTTGTCCCATATAATACACCCCAAAACTTCAATTCGACGTACAGCGCCCTACAGTCGAACAGACGGCCCGAAATTTTACGAGGGGCTTGATAGCCGTGTGGTACAACTTATTAAAATAGCTAATGTACGTTTTACTGACTACAAAAAACATAATCGGGGTTTTCTTAGCCCTACTGTAAAAACTCGGTGTTTTCTTTATGTGGTCTTTGATACGTACTTTATCAAGTCCCCTCGTAAAATTTGGGGGCGTCTGTTCGACTATAGGGCGCTGTACGTCGAAATCAAGTTCTGGGTGTATTATATGCAGTGTGTCGAACCGAAAAAAATACGGGTTCGGTTACGGTTCAGGTTCAGGTAAATTTATTTTGTTCCGGTTCAGTTCCGGTTCGATTAATTCGATCCGCGAACCGGTTCGCGAACCGGTTCTGGGCGCTGAACCGGTTCGCGAACCGGTTCGGAAATTATAAATGACAAATTGCAACATCAAAATAAATTACAAATAAAACATCTGAAATCAGCACATACGAAACGGGATACATCGTCGAAACTAGTAGTGCATAACGTTTATAAAAGCCTGTAGCCAATGCAAGCGGCAAACAACGACTGTCTGATGACAGGGCTGTCTGTCACGGGCGCTAACTCCAGCGTCTGCTGAGCGTTGGTTTGAGCGCACGCGCCCGCTTGAGTCCCATGACTACGCTGGGCAGGCGACGGAAGCAACAGAAGCTCGGCAGATCCTTTGTCAAATTCGAAAGTGCGCGCAGCTTCGCTTCTCCGCGAGCGACTAGGGTTTGTATCCCTGTTTTTTTTCCCCCGCATTTATCGAGTTTCCGGTACGAAAAATACGGCATGTAAATCTTGACACTTCATAGCTCGATATACTCTGACCGGTGGTTGGGGCAGCGAAGAGCAGATATAATTCATGAATGCTCATTTCAACTGTAAATAAAATTTCTTTCTCTCCCTCAAACATTATCAAACTCCACAGCCTTTTCTTTTCTCATTCCGATGGAAGCAAGCTTCAAGAACTCGCGCGTTCTAGAAACGTGTTATGAAATGAGCACACAGCAGCATTTAGGATTTACGAGATTGTAAAAAAATGAAATCCCGTGACGCGATTTTTTTTTTTTTGCACAGCCTTCCAATTTTCTTTTTTCCGTGCAAGCCGCGACCAGCGCAATACTGGTTCCTATGTCAAGATTCATGGTGTCAAGATTCGATGCAGCGTTTGTCAAGATTCATGGATGCAGCGTTTATATTCCTAAGACTGAGTGGAGAAGAAAAATATGTAAGCGAGGTGTGTGTCAGTTGACGGCAGTCAAAAAACAAATGGCATTGATAGCACATTCATTGTCAACAGCGCGTGGCCGAACCGTTTTGACATGAGCCGGTAACCGTTATAACCGTTATTTTTTTTCCGGTTCAGTTCCGGTTCGGGTTCATCGCGATAACAATATACACGAACTCATCTCTGTGACGTCACGGCGCGGTGGTGGCGCGCCGGTCGCACTTCCGGTCTGGGGCTGTGGGCAGAAGTCCCCATGCCAGACGTGTATTCCTGGGTTGTTTTGAAAGGAATCAGACGAAAACCTGCCTTCTCGTCAAAACGCCGCGACTGGGGCCGTACCGAAAGTGTCGAGAAAGGTTTGAAGGTCAGTTTTCATGTGCTCGGTTCGTCCGAGAATCTGGATATGTGCCGGGAAATGGGAAAAGCAGACGCCGTCGGACAACGATTGCTTGGGCGGGAAGCACTTTGGGTTGAATTCACGGATACTTGTGGTCATCAGATTTATTTGTTTTGTTCCAACATGAACGCCAGAAAACCGTCAAGTTGTGCGGACCACCTGCGGACTACGTTCAGTGCGTCTTCAAGTTCAAACGGCCGCCTGATCGTTCAAACTGTCGTCTGCTCTTTCAAACGTTTCTGCTTGTCGTCTGCTCTCTTAGAAGACGCCGCCCCGTAGACCAAAAGTTGGCCCGGTCCTTGCGATAAGAAGTAAGTGCAGGCCTCAAAAGACTTAAATTTGAAGGTTGGTAAGCAGGCTCTTCGTCAACAGTAGATACATGGAGATGTTGATTATTGTTACCAGCGGCCATCACCGACTTGTTATGCCTGATTCACTTGGTCCGATTCTGCTTGCGATTTTCAGTATTGACGTCGACCATCTCAGCTACGGTTCACGCTTTTGCAGCCCGAGCGACGTCGCGACTGAAAATTGCGAGCGAAATCTCATCAGGTGAATCAGGCTTTAGCGTACATTCTGCGGCGTCCACGCGGAATGAATCGCCGCATGTCAGATTATTCACTCGAAGTTTCGCGGTGTAACGAGCCTCGTTAATTTCGCTGACGCTGCTCATGTAGTCAGACATTGCCAGGAAGACGTAGAATCAACAATTCGATTGCGAAAAAGGGCAGGGGGACTCACACTGACGCCGATAACATCGCGTTTCAATGGTTTGTTTATGGGCGACGGCGCGCTTGTTGCCCACACCCCCATCGCGCATGCGCGGCGCCGGTGGCGTCCGCTAGGGGCGCTCCGGGCGCTCCGGTTTGTTTGTAAACATGAGTTGGTGTATAACGGTTCGGGTTCGGGTTCAGTTCCGGAAAAATACCGGTTCGGTTCCGGTTTTCGGTTCGGTTCGGTTCCGGTTCGACACCCTGATTATATGGGACAAAGGGTGTAACGATACACCCTTTTACACC
>JAZHYW010011094.1:0-18930 GCA_037355805.1 Ixodes ricinus | reverse complement strand
CTTCTTTCGCAATTAAAAAATAAACATCATGACGTTCAGATCGTTTGGGTTTCACTCTTGGATGCATGCGTTATTTTCCCACATATATAGGGCTATGGACTATAAAAAATACATACGACATCAGTTCTCACTTTTGTCCTTATGTATAGTCATGACGGCATGGACATTTTAGCTAGAATTTGCGTTTTCAAAATTCATGAAATATGCGGGTACGTGCTTTCACTTTATGAAACAAATAATTTTATTTCCTGAGCGTGCTCATTTACTCAAATACTCAGAAGAACCTCGCTTAATTAAAATAACTGTAATTATTATATGATTAAAAGAAATGCGAAAAATAAGCTAGAAAAGCCGCCAGGTATCTCTAATATATGTTGGTATTTCCCTATGGCAGCTGATATAATTTTCCCTCGCGAGATAATTGGGATTGTATGTATATTTAGACAGCGTGTAGTTGGCCAGCCATTCCTGAAATTGGGACGAGTCACTCGCTGTAGATAAGAATATCAGCCAGTGTAGTGCAGACTGCTAGCCTGGGGTCTTTAACGTGCACAAAGCAGTAGTGGTACACGACCGCACGCCGGTACGATGTTCATCGAGATCGAAACGGGCAGGGGTGGGGATTGAACCCGAGTATCCTGGGTTCTACAGCGCGAGCTTCCGCTCCACGTGCTCCGAGCTGGTGTGCGCTAACCGACTCGGCCACCGATTTACCTCACGAGGCGAGCATAGAAAACAGCAATATCTAGCGGAAACTTGCCTCAGATGGCAACACTGTTTTGAACAGTTTCGTCCAGTTCTAACCTGGGTGGAACAAAGACACTGTGACCACCGTGGTTACCGACTGACTGACCAAACTCTTATGCCACTGTTCTTCAAGGTCGGTGTTTCCTCTGATTCGTGACTGGCAGGCTGTTCAATCCTGAGCACGATTACGCGCCCGACAAATGACTGAGTGAGAGCTGTAACAAAAGAAAGCCCTCGCTTACAGCAAAGTTAGAAAGAAAAAAAAAATATCGTTTTAGTTTTAAATAATTTATGTTTTTGACTCCGACCGATGTTTTTCGGTGTTTTCTGCAAAACCCCAAAAAGTCTGCGGCCTACAAATATGTAGGGCTGGGCAAATGATCGATTAACTTGCCGATTAATCGATTGATTTTTTAATCGCGATTCTTTTTTAACCGGTTGATCGGTAACGTTTTTACGGACCAAAAGAAAGTAAACGTGAAACGCTTTCAACACGCAGACGTGCACGGAAGTAGACCTGCATGAAGCGCCAACTTTAGGTGTAATTTAGCCGTAAGGTAAATTGTAGAGGGGAGGTTTGTAGCTCCAGACAAGGGCAGAAGGTTACACGTGTCTCGGCCGCTTCAGAACCGTGCGACGAGTGTCCGTTTAGGCCATGCTGCCTGGAACGGGCCTCCGACTGATGTGTTAAGCGTCCTATCCTGCCCATACGTCAAAATGGGTCCCGAAAGGGCAACAAATGACGTCACAGAATCCAAAGTGTCGTGCTGTGGGATATCGCGATCCTAGCGGTTGGTCGTAGAAATGCTGGCGAAAAGCACGAGCGAACGCGAGTGTCGCTGTCGTCATGGCGTCCCAACTTCTGGCTGGCTGAAGCTTCCGTGGACTGTCACACTAGGGAGGGACCCGCAGCAGAACAGGCGTCTGCCACATCCACCACCGCTGCTGGGACACCGCCAGGGTCGCGACCGGCGACAGCATGACACTTGTATGACGTCACCAGGCGGAAATCGAGGAACCACTTTTTTGACGCGGTAAACACACCAGTCGGAGACGCGTTCCAGGCACCAGCAGAGACTGCTTTAGAAAGTGTGTCATTACCAGTCGTTCCGAGATCATTTCTTCGATTGCCTAACTATTACTCTTCTTGTGTGGATCCTCAGAATAAAGTTGGATCTAACACGTTGCCAAACGAACAACTTTTTTATTCATTTATCCCGCTTACATGAATTGACTGGAACCACCTTCCAGGAGATATCGCAACTATACCGGATTTTTTTTTCGCCAATCTATATTTACATGTCTGTGTGATAAGCCAACATTGATGACACATTTGTTTTGCTTGTTTTTTTCGTAGCAGATGTTGCTCACAGCTTTTGCCAATCACAATTTTGTTTTTACTTCTCAAAGCATTTGTTTGTTTGGTCGTTTTTTTATTTATGTTTGCTTTACTCTTCTCCTCCACAATGCTTCGGCAGCTTGAGGATATGAACAATAAATAAACGAAATACCTGCTCTTGCCCGAGAATATCAACAAGGAACTTCTTTGCCTAATAAATCCGAGGTTAATAATGTATGAATGACAGTGTCTTTGAACTGTTCCCAACTACGCATTGAGGTTGATTCACAATTGAAATTCCATATTGCGCCGTTTATCATATTTAGAAAAGAAAAACAAAATTTACATTTGACAAAAAAAGTTTGCATGAAATGAACGATACTGGTTAATCGATTAAAGTGGCGATTAATTGGGTTCACATTTTTAATTGACGCCCAGCCCTAAGTTATAGAGTTTTTATTTCCATAAAAGGAGTTTTAAAACGTTGGCCTTTGGTCAAAACTGCTAAGGCTATATTTGGGCAGAGACTAAACATTCATCAATGACTGATTTATTTCTGCGGTGAGAAAAACACGCTTGTTTTTATCACACGCACCCAGTAGAAGTGTTCTAGACTGAGAACACAGGTGTACCCAGTGGTTCTGTCCTGGGAACATCTCCTTTTCTTATTTATATTAATGACATGCCAGCAAACATATACGTTCACCATGAGTATTTTTGCCCATGACGCATGATTTATTGTGAAATTAACACCGATTCCAAACGTCCATCCTCTCCAGTTTGATATCAAGCGTTCTCTTCTCTGAGTGGTGGGACTTGCAGATATGAAACTCAATATAACAAGAGCAAATATATGCGTGTTTCTCGTCGTCATGCCCAATGTCCTTATCATCTAAATAACCTCTCTTTTGAAGGCATATCATCGTATAAATATCTGGGTTTGCATATCTTTTAACCTGTCTTGGATGCTTCACGTTGATTATGTTGTAAGGCAAGTTGCATGCTAGGCTATATCCGCAGAAATATTTACCTTGTGTGCATCTCATTAACATTACTGCTTCATAAAACATTAGTTCGCTCCAAATTGAAATATTTGGCTTCCGACTGGGATTTATGTCCTGAACCGCATGTTTCACAGTTGAGATCTGTTCAAAATCGCGTATCTCTTTTTATACTTTCCAAATATTATCGCACATCTAGTGTGACTGGAATGAAATCTAACATATTATTACCTCTGCTTTCACAACGTAAAAAATTTTATCGTCTCTGCTTGTTTTATAAAAATTATCATAACAACTAGATTCTAGAAAGAAAGGCTACTAACAGCATCTCATTGCGTTTCAGCAAGCATCGATCACCACCACGAAGTTGGCATTACATCTACTCGCACGAAACATTGTTATGACTTTTTCATTCCTAGCACCTCAACAATGGGTAATCCCCTCCTCGAAGGCATCACAGAAATCTTTGATGGTTCACGTTTTAGAGCGACCATAACTAGCCATTTTTCTTTTTTCTGTGAAGAGCCTAACTACTGTATACAATTTTGCTATATGTTGTTGTTTTTTTCTATTTTCGTCTTGTGTATCCCACTCGGCGCTTTGTGTTGTCGGCTTCGTTACTGTCTCAGTTTTTGAAGCTTTTCTTTCTGTACAATGAACCAACTGGCCCAACTCACCATTTTGCTGCCCCTCCCCCCCCCCCCTGTAACGCCTCTGGCCCTGAGGGTATATAATTAATTAAATAAATAAGTCATTTTGCGAACTTCATTCGTCATGAGTACAATTCCCACTTGCCAGAAAGAACTTCCACGCGTACTCCTTGGTAAGGACTAATTGGGAAAATAGTAGGCTTAAGTTATAAACAAAAAAAAAGATTTATTAACTAATAATATTATCAATTATAAATATTAAAAAACATATAAATCAAATAACTGAAGAAATAACGAACAAATAAATAATAGACATTGTAACATGTATTCAATATCATAATAGTCCATCGCCTATCCAACAGGAGTAATCCAATCATTTCGTTGTCTTCTGTCTTTGCCGCACTTTCTTGATTCTCGTCTTCCGTTTCATCTCGGTCATCCTGCACTATAAGTGGTCCATCGCTTCTGTTAATTTGTACACATGTCGCGTTGAAGGTATTTCAGTTGCGTTTAATGTACAGGAAACGCTCGACGTCTTCCACTATTGCAGAGTGCCGGCAGATCTTTGAGCTTGTAAATAATAGGGCCTAAACGTCGTATAATATTGTTGGGTCCGCGGTAACGTGATAGCAGCCTCTCTGATTTCCCTTTGATACGCATTGGGTGGCGCACAAGAACCAAATCACTGTCTGTGAACCGATATTTCCACGTCATAGTGGGACGTGCCTGATCTCGCCAATCATGGTTGTGCAAGACAGCGAGTCGAGCTCCCATCCGTGCTCGTCTGGAATTTCCTGCGTAGTTCGTACGGTATTCGCTACTTCGAGTGTCCCACAGACGACCAAAGTTACTTTGACCAGGTGGTACAGTGGTTCTTCCACAAACAGGTAGAAATGCATTTTCCTTAGTGATTTTTTGATGAGGTGGGTTGATGGAAAAGGCTGCTTCGTGAACACACCAGGTCCATTTTGTGTGAGAGTAATTCACGTACGCTGCCTGGACGTCCAATTGTGTGCGATTCATGCGCTCTACAAGCCCGTCGGGCTGGGGAGGGCAGGCTGATTTTGTGGCATGGGTGCAGCCGATGTTGTGAAGTGTTGTTTCAAAGTTTCTGGACATGAACGGAGTTTCTCGATGAGTGATGAATGTCTTGGGTACCTCATGTCTGAGAACAAAGTGTCGTCTCCCAATCTGAGTTAGGTAAGATGCCGTGGCGTCAGGTACAGCCTCGACCTCTGCCCACTTGCTCAAGTGATCGACGGCTATGATGATATACCTGCTTTCTTGGGGTAATCTAGGAAACGGGCCCAAATGAATAATTTCCGCCATCTCAAATGGACTCTCCGGTGGTGTAATGGGCAAATTAGGAGTTAGGTTTACTGTGGTATCTACTTTATGTTACTGGCAAGTGGGGCGGGAAGCGACGTAACTTTTAACGCTGCTAGCCAGGTTTTCTACCAGAATCTTTCTGACTATTGGCCATTATTTTTTTTTCCGCCAAGGCGTCCAGATGTAGCTGCATCGTGACACATCTGCATGACAGGTTTCCGCAAAGTCGAAGGTTCTACAGGAGTCTACGACATTCCACTATCCTCCGGGCGCCCCTACGTAGTGCAAACAGGCCGCTGCGTAAATGACCGTGCAAGAGAACACGTAGCAGCTACCAAACAGACACCGTCTGGGAATCTGGCCGTGCATTGCGATCGAAGCCCGTGCACCGCTTTGTTTTCAAACACAACCATCCTGGGACGACATTGCGGAAAAACAAGTAGGAAAATTCACGATGTCTTTGTCTTCAAAACAAGGGGCGCCAATAAGTGTATCAGTGAGCCCTCTGTGGCACTGTTAGATAAGGAAATGTTGTTTTTAGAGAGAGAGAGAGTGGGGTGGGTTAAAGTGTCATGGTTTTATTGAAGTATTTAAGTCAGTGTATTTCTAACAAACTTTCAGTTGCGTGTGCGCTCTGTGTTGTCATTACCATGCTTCACTTTGTTCCGGTCCTTCGGCGTCTTTATCCAGTTCTACAGGAACAAGTCAGACGCAGTCCACGACCGGTGATAAAGAATGTCGCCTCGTAAATTGTAAAAGACTTAAAAATTGTAAAGTCGACATAGTGCATCGGTCAAAAAAGTAGGGGTAAACATCTTTTTTGGTGACACGGTTTAGTTTTCAGTGGTCAACACAAAATCGCCCAGATCCATCCTTCTTCGGAAGAAGGACAACGGGTGATGGCCATGGACTAATTGCTGATGATGTAACGATTCCTTCTGCAAGCATGTCATCGACTTGATTTCACATTTCACGTCTTTCCGTCATGGAGACCCGTCTTGGGTGTAAATGGACGGGAGGATGGTCACTGCTCTGATTCGAGGCCGTACTAGCGACGTTGATTCCAGTTCATCAGCAGAAATGGCTATACACCTCCGGTATTGTGATACTGATTGTCTGAATATTCTGCTGCAGATCACGAAACAACTTTGGCCCGAAAGTTAAATACATCCCAGCAACGTCGTTAACCGGTTTTGTCATTTCCCTTTGTGAGGCAGTTCAGTATCTACCGTTGTGACCACAACTTCGATCGGTATGATATCTTACCGAGCTGTTCACAAGATGTAAGGGTTATTTCATGACTACTCAAATTTAGCGCTAAAACTGATGTGTCTTGTCCACCGCAGGACCAACGAACTTCAAACCGCCTCATATTCACGATTATGTGCTGCGTTCCACCTGACCTTCAAAGACACAGACCTTCATCCACCAGTGGAGGTTTCACCAAAACAAATTTAGCTGATGCAGGATAAAGTTTTAATTTTGGGTGGAACCAGCTGAACTTAGGAAGGAAAGAAAGAGATAAGAAAAGGCAGCCAAAATGACTACCAATTAGCTCAGCTCATTCGCCTTGAATTTTTATTGTCCGATGCAACTCGTACTCCACAGGAATCGCATAAAGACGTAATAGGCGTGCAATTGGCAGATAGGCTGTTGTTTATGATTAATAACTGGAGTATGAGGACGATAGAAAGATTCTCAAGGAGTCAAGTAACTTTAACATCCTCAAAAAAAAACAACATCGGTTGCCATAAAGTAACGTTGAATAAGTAGCCAAGATGGTAAATGTAACTTCCTCCTGATAGAACATTTGGATTCACCACTGCCTCTACAGTGTGAGCCACTCGTATACACTATCGTTACAGTTCTACCGAAGTATTATGTCTCAGTTATTTCTCCGACATCAAAGTGTTCACTCGTTTCTCGACGGGGAAAGTACACTTGATGGATCGAATTCAACTCTAACAATGACGTCGCTATTCTTCAGAAATGTCAGATTAATTTCAACTTCTTTGCACCGGTCACAACCCAATATAAAATCAGCAGAACCCATCCTTTGGGAATGATTATCTACGTTAATGCGAATAGCATCAAACGGTGCGGAGTTATGCGCGTTCGTCAGGTGGCCGGCACACTCTAGATACGCCAGCCCACTCTTGAGGCGATTCTAAATTTGTTGACACTTTCACAGCCCTGCGCACGATCTCCGCAGCCCAGCACGTGCGTTTGTGTCACTTAGGAAGGCGAGCAAAGCACGCGCCATACGCACAAACACTCAAAATGGTACCGACCAGACTTTCTGGCGTCTCAGCTAGTCTCAACCAACGGTACTCTGAACGGTTGTTTATATCTTTACCATAGGACGCGCTTTACAGCGCTGTCACATTGCCGGTGCGCGCGCGTTCCATGCACGAGGGCTCATTCCGCTTCGTGAGGCTGAGCACGGCCGCTACATCACCCTCTCCCGAGCGCGGGAGAGGGTGAGCTAGCGGCCGTGCTCAGCCTCACGAGAGCGGAATGAGCCCTCGTGCATGGAACGCGCGCGCACCGGTAGCTGTGACAGCGCTGTAAAGCGCGTCCTATGGTAAAGATATAAACAACCGTTTAGAGTGCGTTGAATGACTGCCTTCATAGCTCGGATTCCACTTCCGGCTGCCGAGCGCGACGGACGTGTTATCATGAGCTCCGTCGGAGCGGTGAAAACGGCCGCGTCAGGCCGTGGTTTTTCTGTTTCTGGATCCCCCGATGATTACCAGGTTATCTTGCCTCCGCTGCCCAACGGATACGTTGTGACTAACGCAGTCTTCCTGCATTGTGATGTGAAAGGACGTCCGTACAAGATACAAGATTTCCGTCAAGAGTTACAACGGCTGGACGTGATGAAGGACCTGGCGGCTGCCGGGCCCCATCAAATGAACCACGTGTGGTTGCTGAGGCTACACTCGCTGGCGGCGAAGCAAAGGCTGGTCGATGCGAAAGAGCTGACTGTGAAGGGGGCCGCTGCCTCGTCATTGACCCAGCGAGCTTGGCGGTGACACTCAAGCTGCACTGGGTCCCGTACGACGTTCCCAACGTCCTTGTGAAGAAAGAGCTGGAGCGCTACGGCAAGGTCGCCGACGTCACCAGAGAGCGATTCCGGGAGAAGGGGTTTGAGGCTGTCGAGTCGAACACCCGGATCGTGCGCCTGACTCTCCAGGAAGGCAACACCGTCGACAGCCTTCCCCATGAGCTCCGTCTGGAAGGATGTAAGGTGTTAGTCGTGGTGCCAGGACGAGCTCCGCTCTGTCTCCGCTGCCGGCGTAAGGGTCATATTCGCCGAGATTGCCGCATTCCTCGCTGCTCCGACTGCCACCGCTACGGCCACGACGCAGAGGACTGCGTCAAGACGTACGCAACCATGGCTCGTGACCGAAACGAAGACGACCACTCCGACTTCCTCATGGACGTCGCGGAGGCAGAGGAAGCGGTAGGAGGCTCTTCGCCGCACCTGCCTTCACCTCCCGACAACGGTGGGTCCCCTGCCCCTGCAAGCTCCAGCCCTCCTGTTTCCGCGACTCCACGATACGCCACAGAAGGTACGCCAAGTGAACCAGGGGCGGTGGCCGCGGACAGCATGAACCCAACTACCCCAGAAACAAAGGTCACCCACCCCGCAGCACGCGAACCGAAATGCGCAGGTGACGGCGGTTCTGACGGCACGGTAACCAAAGACCTGGACGAAGACACGACCGATGGACAGCCCCCAAGCGACTCCGAGACTCATTGTCTCCTCGCAAGAAGTCGACACAGAACAAGACACCAACACAAGGTCTTGGAACACCCCTGACACCAAAATGAGCCGTGTAGCGAAATCACTAGTTCTTTCCGACGACCAACGACGGAGGGAACCGAAGTGAGGACGACGAAGGATGGGGGGCAGGTTCCAATGGCTTGGTGGACGGGGACTGCGGGCGCGGCTGCTCGTGCGAAAGATGGAACGATGTCGAAGAAGACGGGTATACGCCTCGCAAGTCGTCTGCTCTTTCGCGCAGACCGGTGGCGTGACGTCACCTCGCCGCGCTCTGATTGGAGGATGGCTCCGGGCGGGAGCAGGCGGGAGCTCGGGGGTAAACAAACCGTGTGTATCTTTTCTCCGCGGCCATTGCGGACGGGCTTTTCTGTGGCTCTCGGAAATCCACTGCTAGTGCTTGAACGAGGACGCGGCATACGGAAAAAAGAGACCGGAAATACCTCGAAATGTACGTTACTTCGTTTGACGCGAAAGAGTTTACCCTGGGAGCATACGAAGCACCAATATGCGTCCCGGTCTCCGGCGGTCGGATGTTGACGTGAGCCCCCCAACGTCAGCACGGTGATGTGCGACGCGAGTGAGCCTTTCTACTTCTTGGCGGAGACCCCTTTTCGCTAGCAAGTGTCTCGGTGTCTCCGTGAAGCATCAAAGTGCAGCTGCAGCCCTCTTCGGCGAGCTGAACGGGCTGCCGAGCTTTCGAAGGCCGATCTCCCGCAGCGCTGGCACCCGGAGAACCGCGCCATGGCGATCGCTGGGGTGAGTTACGTCGTCTCTGTACAGTTCGCATCATTCACAAACAGTTGCACGTGAAAGGAGTATAGCAAAGTAAAACGGAATGTTACGGAAAAGCAGCGGATTAGGCGATCGGTGAGGTACGACCGAGCCGAGTGCGCAGTCGTCTGTTTTTAGTCTTTGCCCCCAGCGACAGGTTGTATGCCACTTGTTCAAACAGAGTGCGGTAGGATATCTGTATGTGGGTCATAAACTTCGCAGTCACGACTCAGTGTTCGATGGTAGCCCATTTTAGCAGTGATAGCGCCGTGTCTAAGTGACATCCGATGTCACTTCATGCCAGTGGCGTAGCCAGGGAGGGGGGTTCAGTACCTCGTACCCCAAATCCCCCCCGGCCCCCAAAAAACCTGGCTACGCCAATGCTTCACGCGCGCGATAAAGCGCCGTCCTAAGGTGTACGCACTGTTCTTCTGACGTGTGTTCCATCAGTCGCTCGCCGCTGATTTGTTTCGCCACAAAGCGCCAGTGAAGCAAACGCTGCGGGGGCGAGTAGCATGTTTTCGTACCTGCCTGCTAGTTTTCTTAGGTCCGTTAATTTGCAAGAGCTTGAGTTCCCCCTACCCCATTATTCCAACAGAATCCACCGGCTGCCGGGCTACTGAAAGGGCCCTCTGCTCGGGGGACATGCTGCAGGCCCTCTGTAATGCACTTGGCGCCTGTGCGACTTCCAGGGGGTCTGCGTTTCACGGCCCCGTTACCAGCTGGGAAGTTCTCCATGGAGGTAAGATTATGAAAGAAACCACTCTATCCATTCAGAGGCAGCTTTCAGAAGTTGTGAAAGCCAAATACATATGCTGATATCTTTAGTAAAAAAAAAATCAAATTATTACTTGCTTTATGACTTAGGCATCTCTATTTTGCAAGCCACATATGGCAGGAAGGTGTCACGTGATCTCAACCTGGTTGCTCAAACACTGAAAAGCTACCTGTTGCAGACCACTGTACCGTTGTCATTTATTATATGTTATTCCTTGGCACCGGGGGGATCAGTGGACGAGGAGGCTTGCGCACACCAGCTCGGAGAATCTGGAGTGAAAGCTCGCGCTGCAGAACCCAGGATCGTGTGTTCAATCCCCACCTTTGCCCGTTTCGATCTGGATAAGCATTGTACCGGATGCAGTCGTGTATCACTACTGCGTGATGCACGTTAAAGACCCCAGGCTAGCGGTCGTACTGCACTGGCTAAATTGCTCATCTACCGCTGGGAGACTCATCGCCTGTTGAGGCAGATCAAGTTCGAGGCTGTATAAACATACACACAACCCAATTCCTTGGCACGCTGCTGGTATTGCTGTGCTGATGTTTGGACGTCCTTTTCTTGGTTGTTGAAATGACTACCGTGATGCTTGGGTGAAATAACCTGGTCAATTACCTCCTCGGCCGTAGAGTGTCGTTCACTTGTTACTCTCTCTTCTCCTCTGGTTAATGTGGCTCAGATAACAGCCATGCAGTCAGCCGGGTTGAAGTTCTCTCGACACCACATTCTCACATCTCTGGCCGATCGTCCTGCTTTCGCGCAAAACTCACACACCTCGTCTTCTTCGATACTCTCGAATGCGCCTCGGTCGCCCGCTCCGCCGCTATATTCAGTCCTGTGCCCACTGTTTTATGATAACCTCCTTGACGTGACAAATTTAGCTTCTGTATCCGACCATCAATACGGGTTAGTGCTCAATTTGTAAACTTGATGTTTCAAAGTAACAGTACGAGCTTCCTTCAGCATCTTCCAGCAACCAAGCAATGAAAAAAACCAAAGCTTTAACTTCCAAGACTAAAAACCCAGGAGTATGAGGACAGAAGGGACAAGCGTGTAATCTCAGTATATGGAGAGGTGTCCTCGAAGTTCCCAGCTTTAAAATTGTGGTAGTGTTTGAGTTGGTTTAAGTTCAAGGAGTCTCAAAAGAGCAAATAATGCGAATTTATTTATTTTGATTTGCATCCCTCGGATGCTGGCAGGTGTTCAGTACAAAGGGAATGAAATAGACATGTTCATTTATGCATTCTGTTGCTTAAAAACAGGCTTTCACTGATTTTCAGTTGGTAATGGCATGGGAGGACAAATACGCTGCTCAAGGGTGTAATCGGATCGTTTGACTACTGGGACGACTCTTTTACAGGGACGACATCCTGTCCAGCACCAGCTTCACCATCTGGGACCAAGTGCACGAGGGGGTCGCACTGCAAGCACATGAAAGGAGGGCACTGCGACCTCGAGGCCAAGCTTGTACATCTATCAGTACGGAGTCCTGAATGGATGCCAATTGGTACTGATGACCTTATGAAGGTGAAACGTCCCTGGATCTAAAGGGAAAATCTGACTGAAGGCGAGCTGAAGTTGTTTCTGACCTCATCCTCTTATGACTTCAAAGTAATCTGCCTACTTCATGAACTTTGAAGATGCAAAATTTGTTTCTGTAACTTTCCCACTTCAACGTAATGTGCACATTGAAACATGTTCCTTTTTTTCCTGCTTTCCGGTGAGAAAAAAAAAGCCAACAAATCTCCCTCTTCCTTGTTGCAATGGGGAGGTGTGCAAGACTGATTGCATATTTTATATACGCAATCAGTTCCATAAGTGAATAAAGATAAAAGCAGAATACATGTTCACAAATTATTTGTGAATCCTTAGACTTGGTGAAGTAAGTAGTTTATGTTCGAGTCATGTAATTATGAAGTCAAAACCAGTTTTAGTGCATTTTTAAGAAGCCTTTTAGACCTGAGACTTCTGCTTTGACTCAGCAACACACAACTCACCTTTGTTATTCCTATAGCACAGCCGAAACTATAAACATGAGCATGTTGCCTGACCAATGCTTGAACTGCCGTGAAATCGACGAAGTCCCTATGCGTCGAGAATAAAGCGCCGTTCACACTCTTGCGACCGACTAAGACCGAGAGAGACCAGACCGGTTTTAAGCCTTTTGCGACTTCTTAGGACCGGATGCGTTGCAGCGGAGCTGGTCCTGAGAGATCGCAAGAGGCTTCAAAACCGGTCTGGTCTCTCTCGGTCGCAAGAGTGTGAACGGGCCTTTAGTGTCGACGGGGAATAGTCGAAAGGCCAGGGTATTTATTGCACACGCATACTGGATTTCAAGCTTGCAGGTTGAAGTAATTGTTTATTGATTCATACCCATTCTTAAAGGGATACTTCAACGAAATTTGAAATATATCCGTCGTGTTCAAAAATATGTTGAATGATGATCCACAATATCCGTAAATGACAATCGCACGTTTGTATTTTGAGCCTGGTGGCTGTATTTTTCGTTATAAACGGCCCACTCTGGCAAGCGCTCGGAGAAGGCCCAGCTTAGAGCACGTGACATCCGACGCAATCGTGACGTAGGTCGTCTCGGGCAACGATTGGTCTCGGGACGAGCAAAGCTAGGGCGAGGCTGACGTCGAGAGGACGGCCTAGTCGCTCCAGCCACCGAAGCGGCTGCTTTTGTACGAATTTTGAGTGACGGGTTAATCTTCTTAATCTTGTAGGGGGACAATAGCGACTTCTGGGTCACACAAAAGAGATTCTCGTGAAGAGGAGAGTTCCTCCTTCCCCTCTTCTCTCGTCGTGGCCGGAGGCGAGACAATAACCGTCACTACCTCTCAAGGTTCCTAGACGGGCATTATAAACGAGGCGTTAGCGACATCCACCAGGTGCTCTTTGCTAATCGTTTAATTCGTTTTAAAATTCCTTTTCGTGTCTTTTTTAACAAGATATTGGTGTGTCCGATGTGATACTGCTCCTTTGAACACATATAGACCATAAAATAAGCGCCCAAATTTCGTTGTAGTATCCCTTTAAACCTGTTTGAGATTGTATTGGTTCATGTTCACAGTACATTTATTTTTTATTTCAGCAAGGAATAATTTAGAGACAGATGTTGGTGTTCAGGCATGATGCTTTTATTTTCGTAACATGCAAGAGTGCAAAAAATTAGATTTGGCTTTGTAAACTGATTTTTTTATGTACTCTTCCAAACAGCATAGCAAGTAATAATATAAAGGCTACAGCTGCGAGAGTGGCTACACCTGGCATCTTATTCGTTTTATAGCGTGTACAGGTGAGACACTATACTCCGTTTCATGGTAACTTGGCAAACTGTGAAGGCTGCGGCCCCCGCGACCCAATAAGAGCATCGGAGCCAGGCACGTGACAACACTGCATGGCCGAGTCCTCGTTATCGCCACAGCAACAGCGCCATCTGCGACAAAACATAGTTCTAGGCCTTTTTTTCTTCTTTTAGTAGTGTTGCCGTCGGATTATTCTGACCGCAACTCTACACGACACGGAAAAAAGACGAAGACTTATGTTACTTATTAACGACACTTAATATGGATCAACACTTTTCTTAGAAAAACACGGCTTCTGAACGATGTTCGAACAATCGCAGCTGTGAATCGACCACTTCCGCTCAAAACATCGCCCTAGCATTAGCACCCGCCACACATTCATGGGCAAATTGAGCGTGTGGTTGTCTCATAAAAGTGTTGCTGTAGTGGACGTTCATCCGAAGTTGTTTGGTTTCTCAGCAGACGACAGCCGGTTCTGGTGGGTGGTCCTTGCATTTGGCGCTGTGACACGAACGCTCCTGTGACATGCTGCCATGTGCCTCGCTCTGACATTCTTACTGGGTCGCAGGAGCCGTAGCCTCCACAGTTCGCCAAGCTATTGTGAAACGGAGTGTAGACTAAGTTGTCTGCTAATGAAAGTAGCCTTGCCAGCATCATATATTATGTATGAAACGGTGTATACTTCGAGAAAACAAATAAAGCCATCCAACCTTTCCACTGATTGTGTTTGTTCATTAGTAAAACTTGGTTCAGTGAACTTATTACATTTCAGCATTAGCATGGACATGACAGGTAAGGTCAATTACAAGTGCTTTAGAGCAGTCCAGTTTCCAAGTGGCTCATGCAAAGGAGCTGACATGGTACTACCCCGAGGAAAGAGACGAGACATCCTTGACAAATCTACTTCAGCCGCAAAGCACACCAAACTGAATATTGGCGTTTCTAGGAAATTGGAATCAACCAAACAATTCTGTGGAAAGGCACACCACGAACAGCTTTGGTGTGAGGGTGAGCCCTATCTGCAGCGACAATACTGGAGCCTCGCATGCCACCATCACTAACACATGCGAGTAGTCACTCAGTGGCTGGCGTCCTTGGGCATTGATGAAGCAAGGAAAGATCGTCAGTGAGTGGACTAGAAATGTGGATTCAAATGGGACTGTCTTGACATTCTTCACAATCGCTGTATGACCACCATCTGTTGGAGTGTTTCTGGATGTCAACAGCCCATCTGGGACCTAGAAATGACAAATGATGTTAGAAAGTTTGTCACTTACACACTGGCTTTTGTTTGACCCAGTCTGCTGAGCGAACAAAACAAACATACATGTTAGTCACTGTTTACTCCCGTGTCAATTCCATCGGGAGCTCATTAGCTAGGCTTGAATAGTGCGCAATCTCCGAAATTTTATCTTGGTATGGGAACGAAAAAGGAGACAAGGGACACACAAATGCACGTCAGACACTGACAGCGTCGAAAGGTGTGGTTCGAAGATACCTTGCGCGACACATTTTGCAGAAAGACGGCATCGACACTTCTTTGGCAATTCACTCATACTGGCTACCGTGAAACGGCAAATTTGTACTGTCCGAGTTGGTTCACTGTATTACACGTAACAGCCATTCAGATTTCATTCCTGAGAGAAAAAAAAAGATCGCGTTTTTGTGGTAAGTTTAGTGCTCTGTGCTTTTCTATAGTGCCATGATTACAACCGTAGACTGCAACTACTATACCAAATACGATGTATGACTATACTGCGTCTCACCTAAGTGCGAACGAAGCGAAAATTACAAACGCGAGAATCTGATCAGCGCTTGCACTGTATGATCGCACATGCATGGCAGCTATGATCAAAGCTCGGGACTCGCCCATGTACATTTAACTTCGATCGCATTTAAAATGAAACGGAGCTTGGTTCATGCAGCCTCCGTGCAGTTTCGAGTCGAAATTATGAGTATATATTCCTAAATATCACCTGCGAAGATAGGCTTCGAAGGATCGCGAAAACACTACCTTCTCAGCTGTTTTTCAAGCAATAGCCTATCGACTCCGCCACACAAGATTTATAAAGACCTCCTAGAAGGCAAAGTCCGTTGTGTTCGTAAAGGAAGAACAAGATAAAAGGCAACTTACCGGCACAATCGGACGGCGGCCTCGTAGTGACCGGCGCAACCGCCGTTTCAATCGCGAGGTTAGGCAAGCGCCTTCTTTTGATGCTCTTCGTCGTCTTCATCTTGGAATCGTCGAAATTCCTCGAGCCGACGACGGAGGAATCGTAAGGGGCACAAAGCTGCTCGATCTTGTGAACTCGGCAAATTTTAACAGGGCTACAATAAACAAAAGACTCGGGGTCGCCGCTATACAGCACGGCCGCCATTACCGACGCCGATGTTTGTTTACCCTCAGCCTCCCGCGACATGTGCGAGGGCGGAGCTTAGTCGGAATCGTCATCAACCTCCTCTCCCGCCTTCGCGCCTCCTTTCTCATGCGCAGAAGACGAAAATGAGCCCACTTGCGAGGCGTATTACCACAAGTGGTCCGGGTATGTGTCGCCATGACGCAGTTAAATTACCGCCGAACGCTGTCCCGTCGAGGCAACACATACCGGTTCTTGTAAGCACCGTGTTTTCCGTCTTGCCTCCTCTTGCCCTCTAATGCAACTTGCAAGGTCCCTGCGTGTGGGCACGTTAAACGTGCGGGGCTTATGTGCCCGACGCCGCCAATATCAAGTAAACCGCTTGCTTATCGAGAAAGATCTGGATATTGTTGCGGTGCAAGAAACGAAGATGGAAAGTGAGGCCCAGACGGAAAGCATGGTGCGAATTTTTGAGGCGCGATACGACGTTTGCGTAAGCTACGCCGTTGGGAATTCGGGTGGGTGTCTTTTGTTATTAAGGAAGTCTTTAGGGACCGTTGAACAAGTGGTTAGCTGTGAGTCTGGTCGATTTGTAATGTGTGATTTTCTTAGTTCTAGTCATAAGTTTCGAGTCCTGTGCGTTTATGCCCCCACTAGAATGAATGAGCGCTTAATGTTTTTTGAGCATCTGGAGCAGTATGTACAAACCGACAGACTAGTTATTTTTCTCGGCGACTTTAACTGCGTGTGTGCACCGCAGGACCGTTCAAACAATACTCGGTACAGAGACGCTAGCACAATATTTTTAAGCGACATGGTCGAGCAGTACGGGATGGAAGACGTTGGTCACTCCGTGTCAGGAGCGTCAAGTATGCGTTTTACGCACTTCCAAGGTGCCAGTCATGCCCGCTTGGATAGGGCCTACGTCTCACTTGACCTCGTCGGGGCGTGTAAGAAGTACACAGTAGAGCCCGTGTCGTTTAGCGACCATTGCCTCGTTTCGTTCATGCTGTGCGCCGCTAAGGAGGCCCCGAATAAGTTTACGTGGCACCTTTGGAAACTAAATTCGCAGCTGTTAGGGGACGAATTTTTCGTAAAGGGAGTTCGCAAAAAGCTCAGTGAACTGAGAGGCCTCGACGAAAATTTCGGCACACGATGGGAATTGTTTAAACAAGAGATTAAGATGAGTGCAATTGAGCGTTCTAGTTTGATAAAGCACGTCGAAAGGAAAGAAATGAAAGAGTTACAGGGCCTGTTAGACCAGCTAGTGCGTGAAGAGTGCTTATCGCCGGGCATTTTTTCGGATGACATCAGCAATCTTAAAAAGCGGCTGGAAGCTCTCGATACGGAACGGTTTCAGGGGGCAATGGTGCGAGCGCGTTTAAAGCGGTTATCGCTTGGAGAGCTTCCAACAAAAAGAGCCTTGGGCATAGAAAAGAAATATGCAAGCAAAAATGAAATATGTGAAATATTTTATCAAGGAAGAGTGTCTGGTGATAAAGACGTTATAGAACGCGCTTTCGTTGACTATTACACCGAACTTTTCAAGTATCGCGCCCCGCAGAAAACGGAGTTTAATAGTATTTTTTTGCCACTTATGCCAACACTTGATAATGAACTTAAGGAACGATTAGAACAGCCGATAGAGTTAAGTGAAATCGAAAGAGCTATTGATAATTTACAACAAGGAAAATCACCCGGCCCGGATGGTTTGGGAGCGGACTTTTATAAAGCGTTTAAAGAGGACGTTGCTCCTTTCTTGCACGGTGTTATCCGCGAGGCATATCACCTCGGCATTTTGCCACCATCTTTTTTAAACACACATACCGTTTTCATTCCGAAAAGTGATGACCCCGCGAAACTCCGTCAGGTCAGTTCTTATCGACCGATAACGTTGACTAATGTTGACTATAAAATTTTAATGAAAGTTTTGGCGGAACGTTTACAGTCTGTGATAGCTAAGATTGTTGGCCCGCATCAAACATGCGGCATTAAGGGGAGAAGCATTGTAACCAACGTACATGTGGCACGCAGCGTTTTAGAGTGTTGCGATGCTATGGAGCGCAGAGTGGCGGTACTGCAAATTGATTTCGAAAAAGCATTTGACAGAGTGTCCCATGAAATACTTTTTTCTATTTTAGAGCATGTAAACGTAGGCTCTATTTTGATTGAAGGTCTGCGTATGGCGTACCAGAACTGCGCCACCAGACTTATTGTTAACAAACGGGTCAGTGACCGCGTTCCCCTTTTTCTTCAGTGCGGCAAGGCTGTCCACTTTCACCACTGCTTTTTTGCATTTTCCTAGAACCCTTTTGTTTAAGCGTCATACGTAGTAACCAAATATGTGGCTTCAAATTACAGGCCAGTGAAGTTCGGATTTTGTCCTACGCGGACGACGTGGCAGTTTTTTGTACAGATAAAGAGAGTGTTAAAGAAGCCGTAGAAGTAACTGTGATGTTTTGTGAAAACACGTGTAGTTCTGTCAACTGGCAGAAGTGTCTGGGTTTCTGGCACGGCGACTGGCCCTCCACGCCTCCGGTGTTTGAGCGCATTCAATGGTCTGTCACGCCGGTGCGCTATCTCGGCGTTCCGTTAGAGTACTACCGCGCCAGCGATCAGTTTTGGCGCGAGGAAACGGAAACTTTGCGTGCAAAGGCTGAGAAGTGGAGAGGAAATGCCATGTCTATTTTTGCGCGCGCAACTATCTGTAACACCTTTCTAGCAGCAAAGCTGTGGTACGTACTACAGGTGATACATTGTTCGCGAATTAACATACAGCGTATGCATCGGGTTTTTGCTGTTTTTGTCTGGAGCTCCTCCTGGGAGAGAATGTGCCGAACTAATATTTTTCGTCGCG
>JAZHYW010011091.1:0-17155 GCA_037355805.1 Ixodes ricinus | reverse complement strand
CATATTCTCTTTTCATTCCGTACAAACAAGCTGCATATTTCTTTTACCGCGCGCTTTCTAACCCCGAGGCTTCAAACTCATTTGAGTGTGGTGGCGAGATGGCGGACACCCCGAAAGGTCAAGTACCAACCTAAGGCGGGGCGGGAGGGGGGGGGGGAGGGTGGGGGAGGGGAGCGTATTTCGACAAGAAGGGACTTCGTGCTTTATGCTTTTTGTACACTTCCAGTTTTGCCAATGATATATTTAGCTTTGCTTTGTTTATAGGACTCACCTTGGACCCAGACCTGATGTGATGACAAGAACTAAAATAGCATAGCCCCACCAACAAGCTGGCATTCCTAAAACCGGGGTCACACTAAGTTATGCATCATACAAAATAAGGCTTTCAAACAGATATCGAACGCTGAGTCACCGCGAGATCCGTGCTTCGAATGCCGCATGGCAATGAGTTCAAGGAGAAACTTAAGCACGCGGCATTGGAACCACGGATATTGCGGTGACTCGTGTTTAAAGACTGTCTTTTTTTATAATGTGAGAGCAGAGTGACCCCGGCTTAATAGGACAAGAGAGCACGCTCACTGTCATTCCTCCACGCTCAATTCACTCAGAAATTACCAGCTGTACATGTCTCTAACAAACAGTTAATACGACAGTTCTTGCTCTCGTGGCAATTTTTCTAAGAATCTGAACAAATATTAGCATTTTAAAGGTGATAATCTTTGAAGGCGAGAATACCAAGCTCATAGTTTTACCTTCAGCAGTTGCTCCTGCTGATCGAGAGTTCACGGAGCCGAGACGCGTCCTTAAACGAAAAGCTCGTGCTTTCAGCGTTAGTAGCGGACTTGTGCACATGTGATTAACATGAGAAAACGCTAAAAAGCAAACAATAAAGCAAAACCCCAAGAGAAATGAACACAGATAAGTGTAAACTATTCGAATATGTTAAAAAAAGCAGAGCTACGTTTCCAGCGGAAACAAAAATCGGCGAGATGAGATCACCATGGCGCGGGCCATTTCAAGCGTCCGCGAAATGGGAACGGGGATTTGGAGCGGGAGGCCTGCAGGACGCTTCCCAGCGAGTACTCGGGTTGCGTGTTTGAGACCCCTGATCTAGCCGAAGAAAGTAAGATTGTTCGAAAAATGTAGGTAGATAGTATAAGAAAGAGAAACTAAATGTAATATACAATTTGAGCAAAACAGGGAACCACTTCGTGTCCTGACACAGCGATGTTTCTCTGGCATCGCATATCCGACCCGGCGCGTATAGTTCGCATTTGCATGCCTCATGCATCGGTGTCCCCGAGTGCCTATTCAAGAAATATGGGCCGGATGTACCATGCAGCGCGACTGGCTTAGATGTGAGTATAAAGCTTGCAATGTTCGGGTGCGCACGGAGACGTCGCTTCCGATTTTGCATAAACCTCATTGGAGAAGCGAAGCGCGATCGAAACAGTCTGTGCCGTAAAACACGAATAAAAATTTCAGCAATGCAAAGAGCAGGGTTTCACGAAATAAACAAAAGAGTAAGATAGTAAACAACCCAGTAAAAAACAATTATAACCTAGTAAAAGACAATTATATAGAGTCCAAAAGCATATCAGAACATAAAAAAATCATATAAGAACTGATACGCGCCTTATATGCTATTTATATAACGGTTCTAATATGTTATTAAACAAAACAAAACAAAAACACTTTCATTAGGAAAGCACGGCGTTTAATTATTCGACGGTGATGAGACACTCCTATCAACCAGAATAGATAAAAGAGGAGACTGAGAATGAAACGTGCCTGCGCTCACGCCAAACTCATGCGAACGAAGGCTCAGTTCGCAAGTCACCTTCTCATGTCACGTGGTCCCCTGCCGTCAGGTTATGTGACCATGTCACGTAGCGCCAGTTTGCGTAACGTCAGCGCGTCAGGCGACGCAGTGACGTCATTTGGTGAAAGCTAAAGTGTTCACCGTAACGTCACATCTCTTATTTAAAATCACTTGCCCAACGAAAAAAAAAAGAATTCTTCAAGAAAAGCTATTATATTTTACATAGGTGCACATCTCTGCTTCTTGTTTTTATCGAAACTCTTAAAAGGTCTATTCGTCTGGAGATTGAACCGTGTCTTCTCTATGTGGCCAGAATTGTGAACATCCACAAGTGTGAATACCGCGGCGGCGTCTGCTGCGCACCCTCGTAGAGAAGCATGGATATCGACAAGGAAAGCCTGTTTATCGCTGAGCTGCACTCTCCTTAATACATAATTAAGGATTTGTAACTTTATTTTTACTTGAGACCGTGTTGCAATCGTGTTCACGTGCATGCAAATTCAAAAATACCAGAAATATTAGGTTACGTGCTTCCATAACCTTAGTAGTGTGGTTGGCAGAACGGCGGGTCCTACACATTGTTTTCTTTTTATCTTGTACAAGCCATAGCTTTCATGAATATTCAATGTTCATTAGAGCTGGGGACTGGTTAAGAAAAATTAATCTGGAATGATAAAACCCTTCAACTGACTAATCAATTAATAATTTTATTTAAATGATGGATCTCTAGGCATGTTATATGAAATATGATGAAACCACATTTTGCAATGTAATAATTAGCATATTGCGCTCCAGTTTAAAACTTCATGGTGTGAAGCCTACAAAAATATAAACAAAGGAAACCTTTTTTTAAACCGAAGTCATTTCTAAGTTATTATTTGAACAATATAATCACTGCTGATGACAATCACAAGAATGCTGAATTGGTTTAGCATGGACGCCGGGGTCCTAAAAATAACCAAGACGTACGAAAAAAGAGCAGGCATTTTGTACTTTATCTTGGCGCGACTTTCTCCAACACAAGACTCCGATTAAACAGCTGAAGCTTACGATAACGATTAAAGCATTACTTGAATAATCGAGATAGGTCAATCGATGAATTGCCCAGTCCTTATATCTGCGAGGTTAGGGCTGATACGGAAGGTTATTGAGTCTGGTAAATGACGAAACCCTTATAAATTAAAAAAAAATGCCGCTGCGGCAGATGCATGCTGCTGCTTCGTGATGCTTTTAGTTTTTTTTTGAGTTCCGAAATGTGTGCTACGTTTTAAAAAGTATAATTTAATCATAGATTTACAATATTAGCCTCTTGACATCCGCAGGCCTTCCCAAGAGCCTCGAAACCGGTCGAACCCACACTACACAAAAACTGCATCTAATAACGCCCATGCTGCTGCGTTTCTCCCTTACATTCGTTTATTCCACTCGCTATAGATACATTATAAACGTTTCTTTCACTCACCTCGGTTGTCGTGCCATCTAACATTTTCCGACTGTAACTAGACGAGATGATCTTCCTTCTTCGCAACGTAGTGGAATTGTTCCCATCCGGTAAAACCAACTAACAAAGTGACACAGTATAAAGAAAAAAACATCGACTGCACCGGCAATGGCATTTCTTTCTCCTAGAGACTAGCGAAAACACGGGAAATTCTAGTGACCATCAGAACTAACTTCTCCCAATGCGCAACATTTATGTTTCCGTGGAAGCTAAATGTTGTGCGAATTAAATGCGTAAAAACCCCAATCCTTCCATACACAGTAGAAACATTACGCCAGAATCCGGTTTTTGGTTCCTCATTTTGTTGCCTTTCACATGCCAGTGAGACAATACAGCGTTTTTGAAAAGAAACGAGCATTTAACATAAATAGTGCAGTTGGCCCGAAATCAGGCATTCGTTGTGGGGAGGATCTCACATTCCAATCTGTATCTTGAGCGGACGACGCATGCCCACAGGCGGTTGTTTCATATTTAGGCCGTACGTTGATAATATGTTACGATCTTCACGCAAGCAAGGAACAGTACCCCACCACTTTCCGCTAAACTCGTTTTTCAAGTTGTAATATGAAACAAAATAAGCGCGAAATTCCACAGCTCCGTGCGCACGAGCATGGAAAGCCTTTGAAGCGACCATACTTCTGTCTACACTACGATGATGATAGCGGGACAGTAGCGCCCCCTTTAGGTAGATCTCGAGGCCAATACATCTCCGGTTTTGAATTGAGGTTGGTAGGTTATATTGTAAAAGTCATTGCGAAAGCACTAATATAAAAATAGAAATAAACGAAGACAAGAGAAAGAGAAACAGAGGGAAGGGCAAACAATGACGTTCTTTCTAATGACAGAAACCCAATTTTACCATTATCAAGATAGTCGTTGATAGCAGGCAACAAGGCGTTTTACATCTCTAGTTAACCAGCCCAATATATTATAGCGCTCACGTCTTCGCCAGCATAATCTAAAGCAAAATAGGTTGATATGGTGATCAACTGAGCATTTATTGGTGCTGGGAATTTCTCTTTGAAGTCAAAGCCAAGTCCAAAGATTCCATTAATTCAAACTTTTATGAAGTCTTTACGCACGCAATAAACACCAACATCAACATAAAACTACTTTTTATGGCATTTCAAAACATCAGACGCAGCGGTATCTGTTTTCGGAAGAGAAAAACAAACTGTCTGGAAAGTGGAGAATCGTGTCGCAAAAAGAAATTACGGCACGAGTTTAATTTCTTTGTGTCGTATTTGAAAAGGTGGATGAAGAAATCCTTCTTTCAGCCAAGGTGGAGTAACTAATATTTGTGGAGTATTGTATAGCCTTAGCTTGCGGCACGTTCTTTTATATAGACGGGGCACTTGAACACAACATCCTGGCTAAAGATGGAAAGCCTATCAACCTGCGAATGTATTTGACTTGAATATACGTACTACAGGGATATGCTTTTCTTTCCATTCCGTTCACGGGGAGCGTGAGCCTGATCGCCGGCGCTAAGATTTATGTTGATGTGGCATTCTTTTCCATTCTAGGTCGTACGCATACAGAAACATGAATATAGTAGAAGGCACTCTATAAACACTTTGCGTCTGCTGCAGCTTCTGAAAAAACCTAGATTATCCGTTATCAAGAGAGCACTCCGAATCTTTGAATACGATATATCATGCTGTATGTTTAGCCTGGCATGATTTGCTTAAGGTCCTAACTTTTTTTTTATATATAGAGAGGATTATAGTGCTTCATATTAATATTTACTTTGTGTATATATCTAAAAGATACTAATTGATCGTACGAACGCGTGTGTTGCAGAACGAATTGTGACACTACGTCTAACTTGCGAGAACTGCCACTCTAACCAATGTGTTACAACTAAACTGTCAACGGGGTTACTTAACGTGCACCTCGCAATGGTAATTATACGAATTTGTGTCGGTATATACCAGCGATCTCTAACTCATCTGAGTTTCAGGACTAGATGGGCCAACCCCAAAAATATTGAGGGCCATCATATGGCGAAAGAGGGGGAGGAGTTAACATATTTTAGGACCAAAAATAATAGCGCTCGTGTTTTACGTTTGAAAGCAATCGACTCCGTCTGTGGCACCCAATGATTTCGTAACGAAGAAATCTCGTATTATATTTTTTTGTAAAATAGCCGTTTTGCCTATGTCGCATTAAGCTTTGATTTGCTTATGCATCCATACTTTGGGTTTGTACCATAGCGTGATTACAGGATTTAAAATGTCACCATTTCGCCAACACGCTCGAATGTTTCAATAGAACTAGAAACCAACCACTCACCCGTTCCTAAGTCTCTCAATCCACTCGGGAATTAATCATAGTTCATTATTACTCGAAAAATATATTTCTCACTCTGCAGAATTTTATTTACTGACACTGTTTATAGGACAATCATAAGAAAATATTTGCGACTTAACGGTATGTTAGACGAAACAATCCTCGACATAAAAGAAAATACACTAGTGCCATTTATGTTAACACGTTACAAGAGTAGAGCTACTTTCCCAAAGGAATAGAACGAACGACAAGAGGCCATTACTTATGGCGCATGCAGTGCTCGAGGCATTGGAAAGGGACCTCGTGGCCATGAGATACGTCAGGGCCGCGGACAAAAAAGTCGCGGCCCGCATTCGGGCCGCGGGCCGAGTGGTTGAGACCACTGGTGTATACTATACCCGTGCCATGTAAACGCGACAAGAGGGCGGAATTCGGTATCGTGAGACCCGAGTAAGAAGGTAGGGAAAGCAAAATAAAGCTTATTTCCACACTATTTTGCGGGACATGGCCCGCATGCCAATGTCCACTACCACAACAAATAGAGAGCACTATGGTCGCTGACGGCATGAGAAGCGAAGGGGCGTGGTTTCTTATGTCAACGCTTTTTCCCTTGTGACTTCTTTATCGTTCTTAGAGGTGAATGTTACGATCTCATTGGGTGCGGAATAATAATGAAATATTAGGGACTTGCCACGAGTTGCGTTTCTTGAAGCAATGCAAAACCAATATTCAACGTGAAAAAAGGTAGTAGAAATATTTGACTAGAGCCTACAAAGGCAAGAAACGACATTTACACAACACAATCTCGTACAAAACGCTGCATTTCTTGAAACGAATATCGCGGTCGATCACGGGCCCGCAGCCGGCCTTCGAGACGTGACGTGGGCAATTTCACTTTCCTCGTCGCATTCAGGTCATGTGTTTCGCATCCCGCGCGTGGGCCTTCGAGCACCGACACGTCTCAAAGCTCGCCATTCCGTTTTTCGCGGTTTTCACCTTTAAATGTTTTTTTTTTCTTTTACCACATTATTTTTTTTAAATACCGTCATGTATGGCATGTACACACGTTATATTTGCAACTACGAGATCATCGCACTTGGAATGTTGGGTTCAGTATCCCTTAAAACTCTTAGAGATTTTTTTCTTTTAATATCGCGTCCAATAGGAGTAACAAGTAGAGTCAATTAACTCACGGGGACAGCTACAATGTTTTTCTCTAGTACACGGTGACTGGGTGTATGTATGCGATGATTGGAGTTGTCAGGTTTTAAGAAACTCGCAGCGTGGTGGTGCAAAGTGTCTCCAAAATTCTCAGGGTACATAACTACCTCTGTAGTGCGTCTATATCCCGTCACGAGGAACGGAGCACGCGCTCAAGCGCAAGCCGTTCTACTGTAACTCCGAACGCAGCCGAAGTCATCGCCATCGCCGGGTAAACCAATCATGCGCAAAAATAAAAGCTCAGGGCTGATTGATTGATTCATTTATTCAGTTACAGCGAACCAACAAGGTAGAAAGGCTTGGAGCGATAAACTGGTATCCCATTCACCAGGCAAACGTTCCCCCCCCCCTCCCCCGACCGGCGCCTTTTTGTACAATTTTGACCACTAGACTGGTGACCGTTCCAAATCCTGAGGTTTTTCAGCAAAACTGATCCAAGATTTGCGTCACGATTGCGGTAAGAACAAAAACAAAAAAACATGACAAACTACTTCTCAATACTATTAGCCCATGAGATTAGTGTCTAGCTCCGATAAAAACCCAATAGAGTGCCTTCATACACACGCGCGCTTTTGCTTGAGTGGTGACATCTCAGCCATTTTTCCGCCCAATCGTTTTTTTATGCATTTTGAAGTGCACGCAATCCGGTGTCACTCAGCTCGAGCGCGTAGCTTTGGCTAGTGCATAGACGCCATTTTAGCGCCCAAGTCATGCACCGAGTGCGCGAGAGCGTCACGCGCTGGCACATTCAGGGCAACAATGGATGTCTTCACCCTGAGACTGACAGACATGTAGGCACCCTAAACCCAAGATGAAGCAGCGCGGCTGACGGCATCTAGCGGAGCCATTGCGAAGCTGCCGGAGTCTTCGCCGTAAAAGCACATTTTGGACTTAAAGAAACACTGAATCTAAAAAAAAATATTTTAGTGCCTAATTAGGACAGGCATGTCTCAAAACTAATGTTCATCGAAAGAAAAAAAATGTTGGCCCATTATTCATCCTACAATGCGAATTTTTCGATTTGCGGGCGAAACCGAAACTGTACCCCTCTGGGGCCAGTGGGATGATGATGATAGCTTTTGTACCCCGGGAGTGTGCTTTCCGAAAAAGGGGGATTGGCCAGCTAACTCGGACGGCTCACTTGAGGGGTACGAAAGCTATCATCATCATCCCACTGGCCCCAGAGGGGTACAGTTTCGGTTTCGCCCGCACATTGAAAAATTCGCATTATAACATAAATATTGGGCAAAAGTGATTTTTCTTTCGACGAACATTAGTTTTGACTTTTGAGACATGGCTGTCCTAATTAGGTATTAAAAAATTTGGGGTTCAGTGTCCCTTTAAACGGAAAATAACTTATCTCGTCGGTACTGTTACTAAACATGAATATTCAATTATCTGCGCGCGGTACTTTTCTTTTAAAATCTAGAAACAAAACTATAAGGTCACATGTCTAGTGGTCAAAAATGTGCAACATGGCGGCGGCCAGGTGGGGGTCACTTTCAGCTGCCAGTTTGTCTCTCTAAGCCCCTCTGCCTCGTTGCAGCGAACGCACAAATCCGATGAACGGCATGACGATGCACTTTTGCCGCTGCTTGGTTGGCTCCATTTGCGCGTTTTTGATGACTGACTGTCACATAGCCTGGTTTTCGGGAGGACAGAAAGGAAGGAGTCCCAGGGCATAGGTAAATACGCCTCAAGGATTCACACGCCAGCCTTTATCCGGCTCCCAGAATTGCTACTGCATATCTGGTAAGCAAATTTGGGAGCAGGCTAAAAAGGAAGGTATAAATCCTTGAGCAATCTTCACACAAGCCAAGTAAACGCGTCAAAAAGAATGCCCAAATCAGCTTGTTGACTTTCTTATTTTAATTTTTAACACGTATTGGGCTAAAGATAATCTGCTTTAAGTTTAAAAACCAAGAAATTTAGTCAGTTAATAATTTTGCGCCACTCTCATGCTAGAGTAGAATCTGTAAAACCCCGGAAGAGGTAAAAGCCCGGAATATTTTCTCCTCGCTATTACAGATTGCCAAACGTCTCAAACACATGCAACTTTGAAGCGTACCCAATAAGTACCGGAGAGAAACCTGTATGGTTGTAATGGTACTCGCGTTGGAGGCCTAGTAGCCTTTAGCAACAGCGTACTGAAAGTTCACGAGCAGTCCGAGCTTGTATTCAGGTAAAGTGTAATTCTGATTTTGCCACTTGATACAGGCAATTCAGAGCATGAACCTGCTCGCGTTTTTAATATCTCGCGATAGTGCAGGGCAATATATCGAATGCGGAGCCACGATACATCTGTTAAGATGCACCGTCTGGTAGAACAGCCCATTAAGATAGTTGGCTAATTTTAACTCGACCCAGACTTCACAAGCCTCACTCCAACTCAGGCGCTCCTCCACTTCCTTAAATGGGCTATACAACCCTAAAACAATTCTAATTTTTAGAGCGCAGCTCTTAGGCGCCTGTTTCCGCCTGAGCGGCGCCGGCGTCGTCGGCGTCGGCGTCGGCGTAACTGCGCGGTGCATTATGGGAAATGTCCCAAAATGCACCGCGCGAGCCCCCTCCTCCGAGGTCACGTGTGACCCCCTCTCCCCGAGGTCACGTGTGACCCCTCTTCCCGAGGTCACGTGACCCCCTCCCCGAGGTCACGTTACCCCCTCCCCCGGGGTCACGTGACCCCTGTCCCTAGGGGGTCACCGTGACCCCCCCCCGCTCCCCCCGAGGTCACGTGACCCCCCCCCGGAGGAGATTGAAGAATGAGGGATGAGGAGGAGGAGAGAGGGATATACCCTCCTCTCCGTACCCTTCCATCCTCCTCCCAAGGGCTGCGCTCTAATTCGGTGTTACAGGGAGTTGTAAACGGCTTTCACTTTTTTGCCAGGCGATTCAATGTGGTGTCAGAAGTCTACCCAAATAATATTTTGCTACAGAGTCACGTATATTTTTAATAAAGCCTAGAAAACGCAACTATTCGAATCCGAGATCGAAACCTGCGCACGGTGGTCGGAGAAATATAGAGGAGGACAGAGTGCCGGAAATCCCGTGGCTGCACCTGACCGCACTTTTTTCTTTTTTTCCTCCGATAGACGTAGTTGATTTCTAGTGTTACCCAGGCGGAGGAAAGTGTGTTTTCTATCGACGTAGTTTATGTTTCATTTTGTACCCCACGAGGACCTCTTTGCATCGGTGCGTGAGTGCACTGAGCGAAATAGCGGTTAAAGTTTCAGAATGCTAGCGGTGTCGGAGTTGGTTTCATGGAACGCTATTGGTCAAAACATCCAACGGGTCATAACATCGAACGAGTCAAAACATCCATTAGGTCACGTGACACAATAGTCAAATCATTTAACGCGTCAAGACATCAATCCGAGCCGAAACATCCATAGAGTCAAAACGTCCATCGAATCAGAACATCCATCCGAGTCAAAACGTCCATCGGAGTCAAAACGTCCATCGAGTCAGAACATCCACCCGGAGGCTTGAAAGTTGAGGACCTGAAAAAGTCGGAAGATAAATATATTATTTTTGTTTAGTTGAGTCACTTTTGTACACATAGCTAAGATATCGTTTTTGACCTCTCTCTATAAGGTTGTATACGTGGATGTATGCACGGTGTTATAAACAATGCACAGGCTTTATTTTTTGTACTTAACTACGCCATACAAAGACTTCCGTTCTTTGAGGCACAAAAAACTAAATACATAAATAAACAGATAACAGTTGTATTTTGCAATGACAGTTCCGGGAAGGATGCCATTCACCTTCGCCATTGTCCTGCTCACTGCTCGGCCACAGGAATCTCCACTGGACGCTGCTCGGCTGGAGCAAATTTCCAAGTATTTTGACAGCTTCTGGCTTTCGAACACAGTCGTCAAAGACATCTGGGGCCACCAACACGATAAAAGGGTGCCATAACGTTCATATTAAAAACAGCGCAAAAAAAGACGGGACAAAAAGACGAAGAAGCACACAGGACAAGCGCCATAACGAACTGCACAGTCGGTTGACGAGTCATCATCGAGACTTGGCTAAATTCATACAGTTCCTGCAAGATATCCAGTATACCTCGCAAAACAGGATCCAGGCTAGAGCCCTACACGGGCTGGGGCGAGCACGAATGCACAAACCCAGCCCGGCCCGCGGGCCGGGCTCGGGCCAGGTAGCACGCATTTTATTGTGCCGCAAAGTCTAAATTGTTGATAACAAAAAGTGTGCTCATTGACCTTTCAGGTTCAATAAAAAAAATCAAGCGAAGTGCAAAGTCACAACGGCGCCGTTCAAAAAAAAAGGAAAAAAAAAGACGTCTTGCTTTTGGAAAGCATTCAAGTGGAAAGAGAAAACGTATGAACTCCTCGAGCCATAGTGGGAGAGTGCACGCTTTACGCTTAGACAGTTTTAGGTTAAATTCTGCAAACCTTTTGGGTCTCATGTCTCATATTTAAATATATATATATATATATATATATATATATATATGTGAGGCAGAGTAGCTTGAGAACAATGGACCGGGAAAATGTAATAAATGTCGAGATCCATACTTGCGGAGTTGCTGCGCTAAGGGTTTATTGTATGTGCTACGACAGTTTCGCCGAGAAGCCGGCTTCGCCGGGAGATGCGTGTGAGGAACGCCTATACTATATATATATATATATATATATATATATATATATATATATATATATATATATATATATATATATATATATATATATATATATAGAGTGGTTTCATTTGAATTCGACCAAGCTTGTCGGGGTGGGTCCTCAGAATTATCTGTAAAAAATATATGTGAAATCCCAATCCCTGTGATGAACAAAACTGCCTTTAAAAAAATTAGAAATATGTAGTTCGAGAGAAAAAAAATATGGAACGCTGCCGGGTGAAGTGCGTGGAAATCGCGATTCCATTTCTGCTCAAGTTAAGGCGGTCTTTACGAAATATTGAGTTTTCACTCAGCCATAATACTTTTTATACTATAATTATGCGATGTGTGCTATTTTTAGGGGAAAGTTAAAGATTTTTACCGTTTTTATTTATTTTTACATAAAATCGCAAACATGCCGCCCAGAGCAATTTCGGCTAACATTGGGATAGCTATATCAAACGAACGGTATGAAGCTATGTCATGAGACATATATCAATACGTAGCTAATTAAATAACCTATCGATTGGTATGTTTTTTGTTGATCATCGATCTTATTGAACACTATTGATTTCACCCCAAATGTGTACAAAAATTGAAAATATACAAATTTTGAAATAAATTTTCTCAAAAAGGCCATTTTTTATTTTCTTCTAACTTTTTTACTTCATAGTTCATAAGGTGTAGAAATAGTGTATATAAGTCTTGGGTGTAATATTTTTGTTGTATTTTGGTGACAACCAGTTCAAAAAGCCAATTTTAAGCCTGTCACTCAATCCTTGGTTCAACTATTCTGGCTTCACCACAATGGTACTGGCGGCCTCAATAATAACAGATGGTTTTAGAAGCCAGTTCATCGTGATCAGTTTGCCATTATATATGCTCATGACGACTCCTGGAACATCTGACACACGTTACGGAAGGCAAAATTAACCATTCATGTTAACAGTAATGCCACCTGCAGTCTGAGAGCGGGACGAGCTAGACATTATATTTCGAGATTTGGCGGGCGAGTGTTCTTAGCGATTAAATCGTTGAAGCAGAGTGCGCTTAAGTGAACTTGAATATGCAACCTATGTTACATACGATAGTCCGGTTTCCGAGAGAAATGAAACCCCTTACTATTATTGCAAAAGCCGTTATAGCTAGAAAGAACAATTGTTAAAATGTTTGTATTGCTTTGTAATTTTGTTTTAAAATTTCACTGCTAAAGGATGCTTCTTGTTATTTCCTCCACTATGAAACACAAACAGGAGCGAAATCGGTAGGAAGAACGTAGAGCTCCTGCAAGCGGCAACCGACGTTTCACCAAGAGAGTTGGACATATGGTTGTAATTTGTTTATATAGTTTCACAAATCACGAACAAAATATTTCTGACAGTCACGTAGAACTTTCTTCAATGAGAGTCGTCTTCAAAATAAAAATAATAAAACAGACATTTTTTTTTCTTGCATCAAACGGGTTGCTTTGTGGTTCATCGAACTGACTCAAACGCCGGTCTCTTTTGATCAGCGCGAGAGAGAGCAATCATTGTCTCAGACGATACATCTGAGACAATCATTGATAAGCTTAGTTGACCTCGTTGACCTACGATAAGCTTTGCTGACCTCGTGCGTCCGGCCGAGGCTGTGTATCGAACCAATTCGCTGTCCCCAACTATTCTTCGCTCACCAAAGGATGTCACTGCGCAAACTTGTCTGTCTCCGTCTGGTCAAGGTTATCTAGAGGAGGAGACGAACAGAGTACACTTTTGACTTTATCATGCCGATCTCTTGAACGCGCGGAAGAGATTTTGTTGTGTTTGTCCGTTTTTTATCATTCCCCATCTCAGGGTTTACAAGATGTCGATTAATTACCAGCTCGCCTGCACTCTCTCACTGCTTACGGAACCTTGTTTACGCAGGGGTCGCAACGCATCTTAGTTATGATCGCTGTGATTATTGACAGCTGCCGGCAAGACCAGTCTAGGGCACGCAAGCACCTCACCAAAAAGGAACTCTTTCTCGGCGTCTATCTCTTTTAAGTTCGTCTATCGGTTTTTGTACGTGTTTCCTAAAGTTTGCAGTCCTCGTTTATCCCCCGATTTTATTATCGTCGTTTTTCGCCATTTATTACTTCCCTTCCCTTTAAATGAAAAGACATACAGCGCGCTCTTTCTTGGTGATGCTTTTGAGCGACTATATTCACACAGTTGTCGATACTAAAACAATAAGAAGATAAAAATAGAAAGAGAGAAATAATAAACAAGCAAAAGATCGCTGCAAGGAATAACACACGGGTTTGAACTTGAAATTAGGTGGCCACTCGTATTTCGCACGTCCACGTTTCAGTCATGGCTGCAGTTTTCAGCGTCAAAAGGAAGTCCTGTTCCGACTACTTTGAGAGATATAAGCGAGTGATATACCGCAACCGATATTTTCGGCCCGTAACTGACCCCAACGTAGAAGCATTGAAAAAAATCCTGTCTCCAACCAAAGCTGCTACTGTTCTGTCGACGGATATGCTCTGCCAGAACTGTTTTCGACGCACCGGTGAGCAACTTTCAGCCTCTACGGTGAGTGACCCATCTTCAAGCTCTCCGGCAAGCTTCATTGGAGAACATGAAGGAGTAGATGACATTAACGAAGAAATATCTGCTAAAGGGCTTGAGACAACTCCCTTGCGGATGCCGTCTGTCGTAAACCCAAAGAGCCGTCACTCCTATGCGGCAAGAAAACAGCGGGAAATGCAAGTGTCGTACAGCAGACAAGTACGTAAAAAAGTTGGCTACAGCATATAGCCTGGAAACGAGTGACTCAAACTCTGGCACTGAACCCTCCTGCCTTAGCTGTGACGAGTGGTGGGCAAACCTCGGAGAAGCCTTTGTCAAGACACCGTCTTACCAAGAGAGATGCCAGCTGCTCACGCTTGTGCCTGCAAGTGTAACTGTTAACGAGGTCGAACGTTTAATCCCGGAGGCATCGAGCTACATACTAAAAAAGGCCAAGCGACTTCGTGAACGTTTTGGCGTATGGGATCGTCTCGAGCCATACCAAGGCGCTAAGATAGGCGAGGACATCGTGCAGTCAGCCACGCGCTTTTACACCGACGATGATTTCGACTGTTCCCGGCAGAGCCCCAACAAAAAGGACGTTGTAAACATTATGAAGGATGGGGAACAACAAGCCGTTGTTAAGCGCTACATGAACAGGTCCATCCGAGAAGCCTATTAGCTGTTTAAGAAAGCTAACCCGGACTCCAAATTAGGACTGACCAAATTTTATTCGCTGCGACCAAAATGGGTTAAGCTGAACCCTGACCAGACCGTGTGTGCATGCGTGTCCTGCACAAATTTTGATTTGTGCTTATCTGCGCTCAACAGCGTACGGGAAGAAAAAATAACGGCTGAGGATATTGTCGCTTTGTGCCTTTGCCCAGACTCAACGCCCAATTGTTTACGGGGCGAATGCAAGAAATGCCCTAGCATTGATCGACTCTCCTTACAAGAATTACAATTGGTTCCAGATGAGGGGATCAGATTTCGCACGTGGGAGAACGGCAATTTGCTGAACAAAACAGCGGACTCGAGCGCCTTTTTAAAAGAGATGCAAAAATGGGCCACAAGGTTTTCTACTCACGACTTCCTCCGTAGAAGCCAACGGGAAGCTGCTCGGATTGAGAAGAGCAAGGTGACCACAAGACATATTGTCGTGAACTTTGATTTTGCGGAAAATTGGACGGTGACCCTTCCACATGAAATACAGGAGCATCACTGGCACAAGCGTCAAATCTCTGTGTTCACATGTGTTGCATCGACATCGCAAGGTCCCAAATGTTTCGGTGTCGTGTGTGAAGACCTGTGCCATGACACTGCCCACGCGGTACTCGCTCTAAGGTGCATTGAGGAGTGGCTGGAGAACAACATTCCAGTTTATACGTCGTTAACGTATATATCTGACGGTGCACCAGCTAATTTTAAGAATAGATTTCAGCTCTACGAGTTCCAACGAGCCGGTCTTCCGAAGGTGAAGTGGGGTTTTTCTGCCTCAGGACACGGCAAGAGCGCCTGTGATGGAGTAGGGGGCTACTGAAGCATCAGGCGACGGTGCACAACCTCCGTTCGCCTGTGGATGAGGTCATACAGACATCAACGGACTTTGTGCACAAGGTGGGAAAGTGCGTAAAAAATGTGACTCTCCTGAATTTAAAAAAAGACGACGTGAGTGATTTCCGCAAAACCAAGAGAGCCGAATGGGGATCCATACCGGTTCAAAAAGGCATCCGCCTCTCACACGTGTGGCGACTTGAAAAAGGTGAAGTTCGTCTTCAGCGAATTGCACAATCGCTATTTTAGTGCCTACATGGTATTTCAAAATGCTTTGTTGAATTTAGGGCCTACATGGTGTTTCAAAATGTGTGAATTTGTTAACTATATCTAGGCAAATTGCAGACGTTTCGTAAAAGCCTCTGCATGAATACACGGGGGAGTGTTGTGCACCATGATCAACGTCTATGTATGTGTATTTTATTAACGTGAATACATTAGTAGTTAAATCGAGTGTTTTTTTTGTGTCGATACCAGGGTTTTTCTTTTTCATTTTGTCAGCTGAACTTTGTCTTACGTGTGTAAACTTATAAGCAAAATAAAATTATCTACATAGCTCAAACAGTTCAAGTTTGTGTAAAAAACAAGCGTCCGTGCGTTCATCAGTGGAAAACATAATTTTCATGATCACAGAAGATAGGTACTGAGCTGCTTCATAAGTGATTCTTTGGTGTTTATATTTAAATTACACTTATTTGTGTTACACTGTGCGTCAGCAATTTTTAAGATAAGAACGTTCACCTGCCAGAGCTTCGGACATAGCGGCTCGTCTAACAAATAGACTGCAGGTGGCATTACTGTTAACGTGAATGGTTAATTTTGCCCTCCGTAACGTGTGTCAGATGTTCCAGGAGTCGTCATGAGCATATATAATGGCAAACTGATCACGATGAACTGGCTTCTAAAACCATCTGTTATTATTGAGGCCGCCAGTACCATTGTGGTGAAGCCAGAATAGTTGAACCAAGGATTGAGTGACAGGCTTAAAATTGGCTTTTTGAACTGGTTGTCACCAAAATACAACAAAAATATTACACCCAAAACTTATATACACTATTTCTACACCTTATGGGCTATGAAGTAAAAAAGTTAGAAGAAAATAAAAAATGGCCTTTTTGAGAAAATTTATTTCAAAATTTGTATATTTTCAATTTTTGTACACATTTGGGGTGAAATCAATAGTGTTCAATTAGATCGATGAACAACAAAAAACATACCAATCGATAGCTTATTTAATTAGCTATGTATTGATATATGTCTCATGACATAGCTTCATACCGTACGTTTTATATAGCTATCAAAATGTTAGTCGAAATTGCTCTGGGTGGCATGTTTGCAATTTTATGTAAAACTAAATAAAAACGGTAAAAATTTATAACTTGCCTCTAAAAATAGCATACATCGCATAATTATAGTATAAAAAGTATTATGGCTAAGTGAAAACTCAATATTTTGTAAAGACCGTCTAAACTTAAGCAGAAATGGAATCGCAATTTCCACGCATTTCACCCGGCAGCGTTCCATATTTTTTTCTCTCGAACTACATATTTCTAATTTTTTTGAAAGGCAGTTTTGTTCATCACAGG